>JAGDQP010064625.1:0-11543 GCA_022664845.1 Lepisma saccharinum | reverse complement strand
TTAACCTACTATGTAAAATGTTAAAATACTGCAGGAACGATGTCCGTATATTATGTGAGGAAGTAATAAAATTTTCTGACCTCATTGAAGAAAAGGCTGTAGGCATGCAGTATTTTCTTTAAGTAAGCACAATTACTGCCCGTGCGATGGAGTGCTTTCGCTCTTTATATTTAGAAGAGGAAAGTATTCTTGTGATTCCCCCATTCGGGTATCGACATCGTAGCAAATAAAAAAAGCATTACAATGATTAAAGTACACGGAATCCATAGATAACGGTGTTTCAATTCATACGCAGACGATTCAAAGGGAACCTTTACGATGAAAAACATCGTACCCCCTATGATTGTTATGGATGTTTCTGGCATGCACATTCATGCATTAATCAGGCTTGCCACTTACCTCTCAGTGACACGAATGGTGAGACATTAAATAACAGAAATATTGCCACGTTGAGGAGAAAGAAGTATTTAGAAAGTTGTGGTCTAAATAGTGTATAAATCTATGAATATGATTGCGATCGACAAGAGAAGAAAAAATCACACATTCGGCAGTTTATTAAAGATCAGTGTAAAAATATTGAAGGTGGATTAATCCCTAAGGAGATATTCGTGGGAGTTATAAATGAAGATTTTCGATCTCTTTATGATTGTGCTGAAGACCAAATAATTCGAAATGTCGATATATGCAGTTTATATCCGTTTGTCAAGAAAAAGAGACCTCTCTCTATTAGTAAGCCTACCATCTACCGAGGGAAAGCTTGCAAACCCAGAAACATTCATGGAGCTTTTTTCTGTAAGGTTTTCTTCCTCAAGACCTTGCTATTCTAGTGATCTATAAAATGCGTATTCTCTCTCTCTCGTAGTTGTATGGAGGAAATGAATAGCGAGGACAGTGACCATACTTTAGACCAACGCTGATTCACAGGCACATTTTTCACTCCTGAATTGCTTGAGAGTCTGGATAAAGGTTATACCGTTGTCAAGACTTATGAAATTTACGAGTTCAAAATGAAAGAGGAGTTATTTTAAGAATATGTTAATAACTACTTGCAAATGAAACAGGAAGCTTTTGGTTTTCCATCTCAGTGTACTAGTGAGGAGGAAAAGCAGAAGTATTTTGAGTAGTATGCCGCGCATGAAGGTTCCTAATAGCATTACTGAAAACCCTGGTTTGCGTTATATCGCAAAACTATTTTTAATTTCTCTGTTTGGTTAGCGGGAACAGAGAACTGATTTAACACTTACCTGGGTAGTTAATGATGCTAAGTCGTTCTTTGATATTCTCCGAACATAACACTTTGAAGTCCAAAATGTAGCTCTGATCAGAGAAGATGCCTTGATAGTAGGATACAAAGTTAGTGAAAATGTTAATACTCCTAATGCCTTTTCGAGTGTTATTCTTTCAGCCTTTATTTCATCATGGGCAAGATTAATATTGTATGGTTTACAGGAAAATGTGGGAATAGAAAATGCTGTCTACTAAAATTCTATCTTAGACAGACAAAAGAGAAATCTACCTCCATTTCTTTCTATAGGAAACGTTTTAGTACAATTAAGTAATGAAGTCAAAGAGGAGTGAGAGATCTTTATTTTCATTTGGTTATGGCCTAAAAATTATTCGTGTAAAAAAGGAAAATTCAGACTGGAAATATTAAACACGTTTTCTAAATTGGTGGAATCATCTTAAACTGTTGTAAATTTTGATAACTTTCTAATTTAGGGAAACATAATTATGAAAATAAAATTATTAATAATGCTAATAATGCAATCTACAGTAAGCACGGATTCAAAATTTCATCCGAAACTGAAACGATAACTCATCAAAATGTATAGTGTAAAATAAAATTTCATAATAAATATTAAACACTTCCTTTCGGCTATGAAAGAAGTACTAAGCGATTGGTAGTTAATTTATCTTCTGTCGTTAGCTCATTATGCTTCGCTTCATTAATTCTGCAACTATTATGATTTCAGCAGTTGTTCTACGTCTACTTCAAGCATATTTTCATATGAAATTATCCATATTTATGCACATTGCACTTATAAAAGACATGAATAAATAAATCCAAGTTTGTTGTCATTAAGATGTCAAGCATAAAACATCATTTGAAATAGCTGAGTACAGTTTGTAAATATAAGAATAAGAAACGTAAAGCACTAGTTCAGAATGCACCTGGTGGTGTTATTCGAACTATTGCACTAGTAGGTAAAATGTTTCAGTGGTAACCTTAAACTCTCTCCTCGCCGGAAGCAAAGATGGCGTCGTCACAAGAAGACATTAAAGGCACTCTCACTCAAATGTTCAGGTCAAAAAAACGTAAACTGTTAATACAAAAATGTGGTGTTTTCTACTTTTATTACTAGGTTCAATCTTAAGTGGAGTGGATGGAAGTTTATTTTATGATTAGGATGCCTTCACAATTTCAACATATTGTACTCATTCCAGAAAATGGAAGTGCTCAAATGTATTTCACTTTGTAACGTCCCATCAAACACAGTCAGGTAATGAAATTGATGAAATTTTGAAACTAACTCATCTTTCTAGGGATGACAAACGGAAAAGATGTCAACAGGCACTACATAGTTATTTAGAATAAATTCCCCAATCTCAGAGAACAATCTTCTTACTCGTTTACAATTCTCAATCTTCAAATATGTTAACTATGATTCAATATATTATTAGTTAAGTTCCAAAATCATTTGCTAAAAAGACTAAAAAATTATTAAATCTCCTACAGGATTCTAATCGTATCAGTTGGGAACATACTGGTGCAGTATTCACAGATAATAAAGTAATCCAATGTTCAAATATTATTGATCATATCAACCATGGTCAAAGAACGGAAAGACTCCTAGAAATTCACTTGGCATTGAAGATTTTAAAGAATTATTACAAGATATTAATATTCCATTTGAATTAATTAATTAATTGAATTAATTAATTGATTAATTAATTTGAATACGGAGGTATTACTAAAATAGGAAAGCAGAAGGTTTCTCTTTGTAATCTAGTAGAAAGGAAGGAGAAATCTGGTAAAGTATTAATGAAACAGCAAAATAATCCTACTCAAGTGATAAATAAACGTTTTCCTTCATTAAAATTTATATACAATATAAGTTTTAAATATGACACTTCATAAAAAAATTATTGTGCGTATGGAGATTAATTTTTTTAGGAATGTTCACTAAATTAAAAAATAAAACAGGTCTTTCTCAGAAAAAGTACGAAAATGGTTAGTTTCAAAAGATACATACATTTTAAATGCTCGTGTACATAAATCATATCCTCCTAAAAATATTATGTAAATGCAAAAAACGGATTTAGCACATATGCAAAATATATCAAATATAACGATGGATATAAATATACTTTATGTAGCATTGATGCTTTCACTCGATATGGAATTTGTATTCCTATTAAAGACAAAACTAGTCATGTCATGGCAAAGCAATAGAATCAATAATAGGGAAAAGAAGAATATCTCTTCTTTATTGTGAAACTGATTTAGGAACTAGATTTTATAATCGACATGTAATAGGAATTTTTCAAAAATATCAAGTGTATCATTATACTGTACATTCTGAAATCAAAGCAGTTTTCGTAAAAAAAGTATTACTGGTACATTGAAAAAATATAAATACTTTTCTGCTGAAAATGCTAATGGTTTTATTTATATTTTACAAGACCTTGAAAAAGTTATAAGCATACAAAACATTCTTCCAATCAATATACACCTGTACAGGTAAACAACTCTAATGTTAATGAAATTTTTGAAACATTATACGGGTAACAAATGTCTGTGAGGCAAAAATTTAAATTTCAAGCTGGAGATTGTTTGAGTCAGTAAATATAAACATAAATTAGTAAAAGAATATTTACGGAAATGGTCTCTCGAAATATTTTTAATTGATCAGTGTATTAAAATTATTCATATTACTTATAAAATTCGTGATTGGAATGGCGATCTTATAACAGGGTTATTTCATCATCAAGAATTTCAAAAATATTAGTAAGAAAACAGAAAACTTATTTTATTTGAAAATATAGAAAAGCTTTTATTTACGTGAAAAGGTGAAAAATCCTTCGTCTATCAATAGCTAGGTTCAATAAAAATCTGTTGTCTTAAACATGCTGTTTCGGGAAAAGCCGATGAATTTTATGTTACATTACCATCAAATGTTTGCAATAAAATTTTAGAAAATAAAACAAGTTCGTATTCTACGAGACTTTGTCAGTCAATTCATTTAGCTTGAAATTGGGTGGTAGGTTTAAGTTGACATTCTATTCCATGAAGTTTTTAAAATATTCAAAAAGAAGAACTTATTATTCATTAGGGGATAAAAATATAAAGGGATATAATATAAATTTTCCAGTCGGATATTCTGAATCAATACGTTCGATTTTATATAATATCTATACAACTTTTCAAATGGGAAAAAATGTGATTAGCAAAATGATTTATATGTTTTTGACGAAAATAGTATTCTTAATAAAAATTACATGAGGTAGGAATGGTTAGTGTTGAAAGGATAATCAAAGATGATTCTGTGGTAATAGAAAAATCCTATCGATATTCAATATGAGAAAAGTAGATCTAAATTTATATTCTCATAAACGAATTCCCAAACGTTAATATATTTTCGCTATGAGACCTGGATTTCAAAATGTTTTAGGATTTAGTAACGATTCTAATATGAAAACACGTATATTTAAATTTTATCCAATGAATCCAAAGAAGAAACCAATGTTTCTAAATATTCCAGCAACTTTCCAGACAAATCTTGATTAACTTATTCCTTAATAAATAAATGTTTCTATTTATATTGTAAAGGTTCAGCTTCTTTAAGGAACAGTAATTCGAAAAATTGGAATTCATGATTATCATTACCGAAAGATTAAACCATTTATCTTGAATTGTTCACAATATGATCAAATTGAAAATTATATTTTGATACTCTTCATTTGGACATAAAGATAAGCAATGGAAAAGGTACCGTTTGGATTTGCAACATCATCCGTAATACTACATTTCAAACGAAAATGATTTCTGAAATTATTGGCGATAGTTTTTACATTACAGTTTCTTCAAATGGAAATATTTAAATTTATTCTAACAATAATCCAAGACATTTTGTAATATTCTTAATAATCAAATACATTTAAACGTTTCGTGGATGGTCGTATAAAGTGAATTTCATATTCTTTTAACCTGTGATAATGTTATTACTTGTCAAAATATAATATGGTATGAGGATATAAATCATAAAATAACTCATTGATATTATTTCACCCTTCAACAGTTGTTAGGTGAATTGAATAAAATAAACTGAAGTAAAAATTTCAATGTTCAAAAGTTGATCATACTTTAAGAACTTTAGGTTTATCACCTAAATTTGCATTACAATTAGGTTTTGACCATAATATTAATATCTTAAAGGATAGTCGTATTCCTAAACAGTTATATTAAACATTGGAAACACTTATCAAGTAGTTGTTTATAAAGTTACTATTCAGTTTGTACGTGATATAAAAGCACCACTTTCACGAACTGTTGCTATGACCGATACTCATCATGGGAAATTATAAACCATTACCTTTCCGAATGTAAGTTACTTTGCACTTCCAAAATTGACATTCCAGAAATACTACTAATGGATCATACACGGCGAAATTTACCACTAACATTTGGGACACTGACCGCAACAGTTCACTTTAAGCGATCATCAAAATTAAAACTAATACAGTCATGCTAAAATGTAGAGGTATACCTTAATATTCAGGACTTGTTTATTAACAGAGATATGCGATTTAGATTTTATTTCGAGGACTTTTTCGATGTGCTATACCATTCATTAAACAAGGGGAAAACAGTAGGAAGACAAGCTTTACAAATAGAAATTCAAGTTGCGATGGATATGATTGAAAACCGTCTATTAAAGAATTTTTAAAACCACGAATTCCGGAAGCAGGGTCATCTTTAAGATCCAAAGATGAAAATAAAATCAGGTTCTTAGTGGTAGCAGTAAGATAAGGGCACTTAAACGTTAGACTGCCGAACTTATCCTATAACCAACTTTAAAAGACGAAAATTATATGAAAAAAAGAGTAGAGATATATTTAATGAAATATGATTTCCATACACCTAAAAGTAATGAATGCTTTATAAATGAATTCGACTTGGTTTCTTTCGCTATGACACAAACTGCGATTGACTCATCTCGTATGGTAGAGTTTCGGACAATTTCTTCACTTCCTTCTGAGAAACCTATAAAATTTCTTGTACCTGGAGAAACTGCAGAATATATTCAACCTGCACATATTTATTTATCTGTATGTCAAGTGTAAAATGTTAATGAGAAAATTTAGATAATTTACATGTAGCAGGAGCAAGGCCTTCAGCCGATATGGCAGATAATGTAGCGCCGAATGTTTTTTTACAAGTACTTTTTACTGAAGTGGATTATTCTTTAAATGATAAAATAGTTTCTTCTTCGAATGCAACATACCTTTCCAGAGTATATTATGAAGCTTTACTTAATTATTCTGAAGATGCAAGCAAAACTCATTTAACCACTGGATTATGGTATAGGTATATCCATGGTAATTTAATAGTCTCAATGGAAATAATGCTGGATATTATAAACGAAAATCTCTTGTTGCTGGTAGCGCATTCATAGATCTGTATGGTTGACTCCATACGGATATTTCTTGATCAGATCGTATTCTTCCAAATAAAGTAAATCTTGGTAAAAAAAACTAAGTCGTAGTAAAGATGCATTCTGTTTAATGGCTGACGAAAATTCTATATTTAAAGTGAAACTCGAATATGTTATTCTATATGTATGCCGAATTAATATATCTGCTGATTTATCTTTAGAATTCAACAGTTTTATTACTCATGATACTGCAAAATTACCACTGAATATAAATTGAAACAAGAGTACATACTAATCCTGCAAACGTTGATACTTTTAATCTTCATAATAAATTTCTTGAAAATGTATATAACGGTCTCATTACAGGTTTTTGTTGTAAACACTGGATTCAACGGAAAATATAATGAAAATCTCTTCCGTTTTCAAAATTTAATATTAACAACTTGCAAGTACAAATTTAACCTTCCGCTTCTCTTACTACAGAGACTGCAATTCAGTTATACGTTCGAAGTTATTATACTTTGTTTTCGGAAACATGCATATTTCATGAAAATGTGAGCTATACGATCACATATTCTGATTACCCCCATGGATATACTCTTTATGCTTTTATTCTTTCTTTAATAACACTTTAGATAATTCTACATGGGATGTTATTATTTAAAGATTCTCCACTTAATCTCAAAATAGGTTCAGTCAAGCACCGGAACATTCTATTTCATGTGTTGATTATGCTCAAATTGATTCATTTATTATGATTGATAAAGATCGAAATGTATATACAGATCATACCCTGTGAAATTTAGTTCAGTTTGAGACTGAATATGAGGACTGTCATACACCGTTTGAGTGTCGTGAAGAAAATAATTTAATTGTTAAAGAATTGGATATAGTTAATCCTGAAACTAATAGTTTTCTAATTTGGCTTTCAAAAAATCCCTTTCCATTATAAAAAATAATACTCCAAGTTTGATATTTGCGAAGGAATATATAAGTGAGCATGTATATGGTTTAGTGTTGATTGAAGGTGAATTTTAATATTTGGAAGTTAAAAACATTTACAAAGCATATCTCCTTCGGTGAAAATGTATATACACATGGAAAAGGACGACAAGTTTTTAGAGTCTCTTCTACAAAGAGCAGTGATTAATTTAGAAGATATTACGTGTTCAATATATAATGCTCTATCTTTTTCATCACAAAGTTGTGCTCATCATCCTCATCAGTTAACAAGTTTTGGCTGTGCTTTAAAATAAACTTCAGTGCATTCAAAATTTTACATATTATCATCTACATTGTTTCATCTTACCTAAAAGCTAAACAGTTTATGAACCAAGAACCAGTGAAACTGCTTGTAATGTGGAGTGATGAGGATGTAAAAGTTGTACTTCAGGACCGTGCTAGTGCAATAGCTATTACTGGAATATATACGTCAGATACGTTACCTTTACAATTCGATTGTCCACCGGCACTCATTGTAAATTTAACTACTCCTTGAATATTCTCCTTGAAATCACTATACAGCTATTTATGTAAAAGAAAATGGTAAAGGATAATATTGTGATAGCTTTGAAGATGAACCTAGCAAACCAATTGCGAAATTTTTAATACGTAATTGTAAAATACATAAAGTGAATAAAACTCCATTTCAACATGTCAATTCTATACTTTGTGGTTTATTCTGTATTGTATTTATTTATTTCAGTGTACAAAGAAATATATATTGTCTACATTTCATACTAGGAATCTAAAGAAAAATGATGTATTTGCAAAATCATTTGCATGATTATTATTAAAACCATCTTATTATTATCAATGTTATTTCAAATGAAATAAAGAAATCATAGTATAAGTATAATGTTCATTAAGATTACCAAATAAAATAATTTATAAAAACAGGTTACACATGCTTGTTTCACTTGCATGGCTGAGAAGGTTTCTACAAGATCTTTTTCATTTTTCATGGTTCATCGAATACTACAGCTGTAAGCAGTTTCTTAGTGCTCAATCATTAACTTCGAGAGGGTCACGATAAGTATACTTTGACATACTAATGTTTAAATTCAATGTTTTCAGCGCAGGACGTTCTTTTCCATTTACAATATCAAGACTTTCCATGTAAATTAGTTTTTATCCACTGTACTTTCTCAAAAGAATATAGCTTCACTTGCACACACTTGAAATATTATTTTTCGAAAATCTGTAACGTTGTATCCACTTGAGGTTTCCCATACTCAATTATGAAAATTTTGTGTTAACCATTCCACTTGATTTTGATACCCTAGTCCTAATTTCGTAATTTTACAAGGGAGTATTACTAAACAGTGAAATAAAAGACTAGCATCACGCGATACTATACAAAATTTTCTCCCAATTAATTAATATGAAGAGCTTTTGAAACCTTGCATATTAATGATGTACTGTGCTGAAAATATTAATAAAGGTTTTTTCTACTGAAAATTTGATCATCAATAACTTAAGGTATGTGCTGAGCAATGATTTCGCTATTACGTACTAATTCTCTACAAGTTAAAAAAAGTATTCATAGATTACTTACCTGATCATGTCGTTAGAAAATTTTATAGTACTAGAGAAAAGTTCATGATCATTCACTTCTTTCACCAAATGTTTTGATAGAACTTTCCCTGTATTATATATATATATATATATCATACAATGCATGCAGATGGGAATCGGAATCCAGCAATCATATTTTTTAATTACATTGTCTAGAAATTTATATACCGAGTTAAGTAACATATGATGTAAGATAGCAATAGCTTAATCTGCACTGTAAAGAATTTAACACACATAAATAAATGTCATTCCTTAAACGTTTGACAATGGTTAGCCTTCGCATAAAATATCATAAAGTATACCTTAGGTAGGAAAGAACCCGGGGAAAGGTAGTTGTTGACTACGAAGACTGATATATAACATAATTACATCATAACATCCAAGTCACGCAATATCTAGTTATAAAATAACGACATTTGTGTCACGAGAGCGGCTAATTAGCGCAATCCTCAATGTATACAAAGGATATCAAAAGAACTTCCCAAATTGAGTGAAGGAGCTCTTAGTGTGCTTGAGACTTCCTCAGAATAATATATCTGAGTCTCTTGCACAATCTTACGTTTTCCAGGACTCTTATATATAAGTAAAAACTCATGGTCAGTCAATTGCTTGGTTGTCGGTTCTTCCTAGTCTTCATCCCTCTAAGTGGTTATGTATACTTAGGTTGGTCATAAACGATTGAAGTCGCATGACGCGCATTATTTTAAGGCTGAATTTGTCAGTATGTTATTTTTATTTAAATTGTTGTTTTTCCATTTATGAAATCTAGACCAACCTTCATAGTAAGGAAGTTACTTCAACCTTCATAGTAAGGATTGATTCCGGTATCCCTGACTATGAACCACGAAAACCTCATGAATGGGTTATCTAGTAATCAACAGCTTGACCCAGTTATGATGACAACAGACTAAGACTTTACGGCACGCCATTACACCTGGTTCATAATATTGCGTAACAAATAGAGCTACGTAAACTTACCCATCTTACTTGGATACCAGATAAGGCCAACGCTCTCTAGAAATCCAGGTGGGGTCGTCCGACATGGTGGAGTGGTTTGGTCTTTGAAGCCTTACCGTCTCAAGGGAATTAGGTCCGAGGACATTCTAATTAGTAGCTTCGTATTTTGGAAATTTTGTTTTGGAATGGAAGCGATTTTCCTGCTCAAAATACGATTGCTATAATTGATAGTGACCTTAGTTGACCAAGACGATCCCGATATTCAAGCCGACAACTGAATAATATGTAAGATATATTAGCTTAATTTATTCAAGTAATATTTTATTTTATTTTGGGTGTAAGCATATTTATTTATCCCTTTTTATATTATTTAAATTTTTATTTCTGAATACAGATATATATTGTATTTCTTTTAATGACGAATGATATTTTACTTTATGTTAGAGTTACAGTATGTTTCGCGTACATAGAAATTTTTGTTTTAGAACTGCAAATATGATATGTCAGGAAAATCGCGATATCTAAGGAGAGCTGCGAATACCAAGAGTAAAAATACTCATCATCAAATTCCTTGTAAAACTTATAATACGAGAAGCAAGACAAAACAAATAATGGCTACGTCATAAGGTGGTTCAAATTAAGTAAATAATTTTATTACAGTACACATTTTAGGAATTTAACCCCTCAAGTTAACGACGACATCGAACATGTGATGCTTGAATATGAGGACATGAAAGGTCCTTTAGAATGGCTGACGACAAGGAGAAGCAAATGCTTCAAACAACTTTCGTAGACAAATGTATGGACTGGTTGGAGTTGTGGAAGCTTGGTTAAAGCCAGGGAAACCTACTTTAAACTTGAAACCTCTGTGATTTTAATTTGCGCAGTCACTGAGCTGGGGACTGATGCAAAATGTCCACTAATATGAAAAAATAATATGGCATATATTGAGATTATGGAAAGTGGTGAACCATACAATGAAATCTTAGATACAGCCTCGCAAATAAGTTTGATAGAT
The DNA here is from genome assembly GCA_022664845.1 of Lepisma saccharinum. NCBI lineage: Eukaryota > Metazoa > Arthropoda > Insecta > Zygentoma > Lepismatidae > Lepisma > Lepisma saccharinum. Next base: position 335 of record JAGDQP010064625.1, on the reverse strand, counting down.
AAAACATTTTGAATTCGAACATCAAAGTTATCAACGCTGATACAAAGATGAAAGGCATTACACAGCATGTAATAACTTTACTACAATTGAAAAATCAAAATAATTTCTTTCATCATGCATTTAGAATTGTTGATAACTTCATGGACAATACCATAATAATTGGTAACGACATGTTGATGCCACAAAAAGCAAACGTTAATAAACATGCTAACATGTTTTTGCTGAAAAGATTTGGAAACCCTCCAACAAAATTCGTAAATAACTAAGAAGTATGTATAGTTTCATAAATGGGTAGTTTTATGCTTGACAAACACAAACAACCTAAATTTGTACTT
>JAGDQP010064623.1:347-11543 GCA_022664845.1 Lepisma saccharinum | reverse complement strand
GGACTTGATATTTAATTTACATTTTACCAAAAATTGTAGGTTCCGTCCTTAGAAGTTCACCAGATCATTTAGGACACTAAAAATTAAACTAATCAACCAAAAAATCTTGAAAATAAGTTGAACTTTGTCTTCATGGTTTAAATAGTAGTAATAATAATAATAAATAATAATAATAGTAATTATAATAATAAATAATAGTAGTTATAATATAAGGCATAAAGGGATATCTAAATTGAGGTTTGTGTAAGGAGAAATACCAACTCACTGCTTAACTACGTTCATTACTGGAGTATTGAGCAATACCACATTATGGACACTTGTCTGATTTTTACTTTATGATCTTGAACTTGCTGTATTTAGCTTATTAGGTACACAAGGATGTTTTGCTTCTAGGAACATTTGAATCTGAATTTATTTGTGGCCTTTAGGCATCTCAGGATCAGGTAGGGATAGAGTGGTGGAGAATATAGGTCAGGGCCTTGTTAGTTGGTACCCTCCCGGCGTTTCCCTGGTGTAACTGAGGAAAACCCCTGGGTAAACCTCAATCAGGATGGGTAGCCGCCAAGATCGTTCCCAGTACGTACCGATTGCTAAGGCAACGCTCTACCAACTTGATTCAGCTCTACCAACGACTAGACTGTTTTCCATATAAAATAATCAGACTTCCAACAAATACTCAACTTTAAAAACTTCAACCGAAAAGTAATTGCAATGTATAAAACGAACGGAGACAGTATTGCACTGCTGAAACTCTAGCTGACAACCACTACACTTAAACATATGAATGGGCCCAAATGCTAATAACAATACAACTTATAGAATTTATTGTATCGTAAGACAAAACAATGAAAATCGCTTTTGAAACGAAAATATAGTTGGTTTACTTTGATTATACATGACTGAAGATATGCTGTAAATGTTATTTGGTTTAGCTTTATACTCCTGTGTTGGAGTAGGAACAAAATTAAAATGCGCCGTGTAGAAAATACCTTTAGGCTTGCCCGAGTAACATTTTATCTAACACATTAGTCTAGTGTTCGAATTTACCGCACACAACCAGAGTGCAAAAATATCATACGTTCTTAGAGATCTGAAGAAAATGCCTCATGCTCCAAAGATGCTTCTTTGTTCGGAATATATATCCACACCGATGGACCAATTTGCACCAATCTTGGCATGGTTTCCTTATTTATGCGGGAAAGTCATGAAGGTATATTAAAATTTTTAATCTCTGTATCGTTTATATGGTAACGTCACAAACCAAGCAAAATTCGTAGAATTCGAACAAACTTGGCATGATTGATAGAAAGGACTAGCCTCAAAGGTTTATCCATATTGCAAGTTAAAGCTAATTACAGCTTGTATAGTAACCAGACCAAATTATTAAACGCATAATTGCGTAACACGTAAGAGCGACTGAATCGATTTAAACTAAACTGGTGTGATTATAGAGGATATAACTACTAATGCTTTAGGAATATCAAGATAATAATAGTAATAGTAGTAGTTATTGTTCTTGTCGAAGTAAAAGAAGGTTAAGAGGTCCCGCATTCCATATCCACTGAGGACACAAGTGGTTCGAATCCTTCTTTAAACTGTAGGTTCTGTTTTAGGACGTTTACTCCATCCAAAGGAAGCCAATGACAGATCATTGTTGCTTTTTCTTTGCCCAGGGATCTACGGTTCAGTGACCTTCTTTCGGGCAGAACATCTATCATCATTACTAGTAGCAGTAACAGTAGACCCAAATAATAGTTAGCAACAATAATAACAATAACATTCATAATCTTCATTGGTTTGCGATTAATTATGCTGACCTGGTAGCCGAGCTGTAGTCCCAGAATTTCCATAGGGGATATACGCTGCCAATGTTTTAGTTTATGAATTTATAAGCGGAGTGGGGACCACATCGTAAAAAATTGCTGTGTTAATTCAACACTGTTTGGTGTCCCAGGGCGACCACTACTTTTTTGTCTTAAATACACAAAACAAATGATGTTGATTTCGGTGATTGAATGTGTTGTTCATACTGAATCAACACAATGAAGAGTGTCATACTTGCACGTTTGTTGGGTTGATTTAACACAAAAAGTGGTGGTCCCCCTGGTACACCCGAAAGTGTTGAATTAACACACCCATATTTTGCAGAGTATATTCCCATTATGTTTTATTCATGTTTTCAATTAATATAGGGATGAAATATTTTAATTTCTACGAAACAAGAAAGAACGTAAAATGTTTTTATTATATGCCAGTGAGGCAATAACAATGAAATTATATGTAAAATCTGTTACGTTGAGGAATACAGAAAGAAGAGTTTTGAGATTTTTGCACAACTACCAAGCGTCTACATCAATTAAGGCTCCTCGCTAGTGCTGGCGGTAGAGCGCGCAGAGTACTCTACGTGCCAATTGATTACGCCAAGGGAAATAGTTAGAATTGAGTGAAACTTTTTCGTAATGTTTCTAAAGGGAACATGCTATAGATCCTACTTTCTATTTTTTTAATATTTCTACATCGTTTGTTGTTATTAAGCATGAAACATTGCCCTTTTACGATGATTTTGCGTTAATTTATGGCGATAAATCAGCACACAGGAGAAATTTGAAAAAGATCCGTCTGTACATTGAAGTTTAAAGATTAAATATATATAATCGTCAAGTGCCTTTGTGCTACCATAAGCGAATGATTAATTTTTTTCAGCACTCTATCGTTAAAACTTCTGCAAATTTATTCTTGTTGGTTTTCATGGATTGAGGCCATGAAGTAGGGATCGCAATCAGACAGCGCTGGTGAGATTCAATCCCTACTTCCTGGCCAAGGTACTTCCTGTCATGTGTCGTCTGCATTTTCGAGCGGATTAATACATGCGCGCAGCAAGAATCTAAGAGCGGGATCTGCGAACGGGAGAATCTATCAAGCGCGAGCAACTCCGTGTTTTTTCTTCGTTGAAAATGGAAGAGTATACTTATAGAAAAGAAAAAAAGCGCATCTACGATTGTCGGTACCAGGCCCGCAACTACGGTTTCTGTCACCCGGGGCAAGCACGCAATTTGGCGCTCCCTTCCCTGCCGAGGTTTGGTCAGAAAAGTGTTATTCAGTTATACATTGCACTCTTAAATTACATTTAAAATAAAACTAATATTATATCGATTTTTAAATATTGTAATGTAAATTATTTTAACCACAAAAATATATTACAAGTTTTATGTGCTTACAAGTTTTAAAAATAACTTAAAATTAAAAATAATAATCCTAAACAAAAGCGACTATGAGAAAGAGGCCTTGATCCAACTTTCGAACAAAGATGACTTTATAGAAGTTCATGAAAGAGAAACTGACATAATTAAACAAGTGAACAAAGAGATTGAAACACTAGAAAGACAACTAATAACTGAGGGAGCACTCAGTCCATATCTAAAAGATAGCCTCCAACAACAAAAATCAAAGTTGGCTAAATGCGAGTGGGGTTTTCCACCTTTTTCATTTTATGTCAACGCAGGTAAACTGAAATTAACTTTTCGGAATAAAGTTCGTTCCGTACTTTAATAATGGGTACAATTATTTTAAAGAAATGCTACTAGCAACTTCAATTACTACAAAATTATTTCAAAACATGGAGATAAAATGTCGCCGCAAAGCTCTTCCCTTCTCTCCCGATCACTTAGAACCAAAAGTATAATATCATCGGAGTAATAGCCAAATTAAACAAATAAACGAAACGGAACCAGATGGTATACGCATCTTTGCCGAAGGTATACGCTAATGTTCATCAGAGGGTATACGGCGTATATCCTCGACTACAGCCCTGCCTGGTAGTCAGTTTAGTCTATCAATAAAATGAAATTTAGGTTCAAGAATTAGTTCAGCAAATGGTTCATTGATGTGTCTTTAGCAAATAGTAACGTTGGTTGGTAACACTGGACAATACATTTAAAATGTAACACATAACCGTAAGTTATTTGTTTCGGGAGACTCGCTGTTTAAAATGTGATTTAAGGTCTCGCCCAAAAAACAAGAGAGATTCCACCCTCATATATACACAACACACACGCTTCTGCTTTAGTCGGTGGGAGTCTCTCTGAATCCTTTCCTTCCTTTATGGTTTTTCCGCTACGTCGAGTGTGAAGGATAAATCAAATGTGACTTCCACAATATAGAGGTTCTGGGGAAAGAACTGTGTTATATGAAGGTCCACGGTTTACAAAGGTCGACATTCGACGACTTCTGCCAACAGAATCTGAAGTTATCAATTCGAACTTGAAATAGTCAACCATGGCTTCTCGCAAAAGAGGAAAAGCTCTGAGGAAAATTATAATCTTTATTCCTTTGCTAATCCTGGCCCACATCTACAGATAAGAAAAATATATATATAAATACTTGTTACCACGTAACTCAATAGTCTTGTGCGAACTGAATGTAATTTCATATCTTACAAAATGGTGTTGCATTGAATTTTAATTTATGACCTTTAAGCATCTAAGGCTCAGGCCGATACAAAATGATGTGTTTTTCATTTCAATTACAGAGTAGATTAGCATAAAAAGACACACGGATTTAGATTTAGATTGAGAAGCTGTGAGAGGAACCTGAAACCTAGAATGTATTTTATTGGATAGAAAAATCAATATCTAAACACCTTTTGTACTCCAGGTTACATATACATTAACTAGTTATACCCAAATTATGCTAATTTAACGTAAAAATCGGAATTTCCGGGCTCAGCCAGGATCAATGAACTGTTCCTAAATACGTTTCTGGGCAGAGTTTGATATTTACGTTGAACAAAGAAAGTGTTCATACGTAAACGATTTACACGCACATGTTTGTTTTATTGTGACACATAGGTGCCAGACTTCACAGGGGGTAAAATGACAGGGCATCTTGGATTGAAGTACTAGAAAGACTGATACTTTTAAGGGTGCTATTACACTATCGAGCTTGCTGATCAGCTTGCTCGACTGTATTTTCCCACCAGGCCTCGAGGAAATTTAGTATCTGCAAATGCTGTCCAACTTGCTCGACGAGTCTGTTCTTGAGCAAGCTTTACATGTTTTTTTGCTATTACACTGTCAAGCTTGTTGATCAATTTCCTTGTTCGAGCTTCCTCGACGAGCAAGCTCGTCAGTCTAAAGGCGCTAATACGTTGTCGAGCTTGCTCGTCGAGGAGCCTCAAACAAGGAAGCTGACAAAAGCTTCACAGTGTAATAGCACCTTAAGAGTAGATTATGTTTGTAATTAAATTTACACTTAATTATGCTAATTAATTACTATTCAATAATTGTGATAAATTACTTCTGATACAAGCAACGGAAATTTATGAAAGTATTGCGGCTCGTCTGCTGATAGCTCCAAAATATCGTTAGGGCACTACCGAAAAATAGAGGTGACGCTAGATTCTGACGTCACTGGGACGCGTTTTCATGTGGTGCCCTCTTTATTATGGTTAAAACTCACTTTATTACTGCTAGAAACCAATTTAAACATAGACCCTATTTATTGTTTGTTAAAATTACAGCTTGTGTGTGTTATCGTTGAAACGAAATTTTCCTCTCTCTAAAGACCACTCTTTCCCTCCACGTTATGTTTAACTCTCCGCAGCCCGTGGACGAGTAATTAGGGTTGTGGTTCGACACTGGGGAGGGACGCAGATTCAAATCATACAGCCATGCAGAGCGACTGAGGTTTCTCAAGGTTTCCTTCTGCCTGCTAGATTTACCATTCCTGCCAACGAAAAAAATGTACCCGCTTAGGGACGTGATCTTTCAGTCTATGATGTGTGGCTATATATACCCATCTGGCTCATAAACGTTTAAGCTGCATTAACTGTCTGTAATTTTAAATGAGCTATCACTTCACAGTAATCTAGTTTGTCTTCGCATACTTTAGGGAAGGCGAGAAACAAAAAACACTAGTACAAAGAGGATGCAACACTGGTTCAGGTTAAAGAAACTAAAAGAACATCTTTCAGAAAGACGTGAAGAAAGAACGTTTGAAAGGCAAAACTTGGAAGATGCACTGGCGTAGACTCCACGCAATAAAATCATTCTGCCAACTTTATTGCCAACTCTGGAAGGTGATGTAACACAGAGTTTACGTACTATTATACAGTAACTGAACTGAGCCATAAAATACGTTAATTGCACGTCCGCAATGTGATTCAAAGCGTTCGAATTTGCTGGAAGTTATTCACAATATAATTAATCTATAGAGCTCAGACCATAAGAAAGAAAAATAATTGTTAAACAACTTGTGAATGTTAGTAATAGTCTTTCAATACCGACTGTTACTTTACAACCAAATGCCGGTAGGTTCATAAAGTTTAACCTAAGTTCCTTCATCTACACACGGAAGAACCATTAAATCAGTCAGTTGGTGTATGTGCGCGTCGCTTTATGTCCTGTTTTAAAGAAACTTCTGTAGATAATCAGACTATTGTAAAAAGCACCGAATACGTGGAAAGTGCAAAGAAATCTTCATATGTGGTGCTTCAGCTCTGTTCCACACGCTGCAACATATCAAGAGGTTAGTTAGCATGTTCGCTTTCTGTGCGCATAGTTACGGCTGGGTTCAAGTCCCGTCGGGATCCACTGAGCGGAGTGGTTCGGCGCTCACTTTGCCAAAAATTGTAGGCTCCGTACTTAGAAGCTTAAAAGAAATTTAACCAACCGCAGCATATAAGAAATATTTTTTATTTTCTTTGTTCGCAATGCAATATCTCTACTTAAAAAAAAAAAAGTGGAGAAAGAATTCTTCAGAACTAATAATATGGTACAATTCCCACACGTTTTGCACAGAAAATTAAATCAACAGAAATTAATTAAAACTAACAGAACTCTGAGAGGTGTACATCAAATGCATTAATTTTTACAATGTAGTTAATTAATTCGTTACAATGTTCATTTCCTTCATATATAAATTCAAGGAAAATCAAATTAGCTATAGACCAACATGAATGTAAAGCAGAAAGATAATATCACATCATAACTAAAAAGGGAAATTATCTTGTTCGATGTTTAAGATGAGTTTCCAATTTCTTAATTGTGTAATATAAATCACGGGAGCTCGAGCTACCTAAAAAATAAATTTATAGCAATTAATTATATTTTTGATTATAGTATTTATGGTCTTTAGACATATCTCGTCTGAGTCGGGAGAAGAGAGAATAGGGAAGGGAAGGTGGCGGCCAGGGCCTGACTTATGGTACATCCCGACACTTTCCTCCTGACCCAAAAGAAACTCTGGAAAACATCAATCAGGATCCTCGAACTCGCTTGCCTACCCATTGCCGATTCCAAGTACCGCCTGGTCCACGAGGCTGAATGACTTTTGGGTGACAGAGTTTAGCGCTATCATTTTCTGTGCGTGTGGTCACGGGTTCAATTCCCATCGGGATGCACTGAACAACGTGGTTCGGAGCCCAATTTACAAAAAAACTGTATGTTCCGTCTTTATAACTTCCCAGCTCGTTTAGGACGTCAATAATTCAATCCTTCAACGAGGCTGAGTGACAATTATTAAAATAATTAATGGTTTATAGACCGAAAAGAATGTAATTTCAATCTGTACTACAATTTCTTATTATCTTGGCTCACCCCAAGATGGGTTAGGTAGATAATCTAGAATGTATTGACCAGGGCCGGAGTGGGGAAGAGTTATCCAGATTTTAATCTTAAGTCACTGCAGCGTTGCCACTTCTAGCATAATTATCCTATACTTCAAACTGATTTAGCATCTAGCACAGTATATTTGACATAATAGCAAAATGCTTCACTTTAACCAACAAACCAACGTACGTTCATTGTTTGGGAGAACAGGAAACTGACAAAACATTCAATACGAACGACCGTCGGGTTCTTGAAGTTTTTTACTGACAAGATGAGGGTACATTTAATCGGCTTTATAGAAGTATTTATTTTATACCGGCACCTTATATATTAATAACATTTTCGGTATCGTATAAAAGCAGTAAAAGAAACAGTAGAAGAAAAAACGAACCAGATTAAGGGTTAAAAACCTTAAAATATGCTATAATTAGCTGTAGCTTATGCCCTAGATAGATTGCCTCGATTTCGTAGTTTTGCATGGAAATAAAATAGCAATGAAAATGTATCTACTCTTGTGAAACAAACCTAGAATATCTTGGAATTCTATAGGTTCTTGTAAAAAGAGCTTATGTAACATTATTAATAATAATTATTATTATTATTAAGTAGAATCACGCAAGGAGGAAAGACGAGTCTGCTATTAGCAAAATTTTATATGAAATAGCTTAATTTTATCATATCGATATAATGCTCTGCTGCTTGGTTGGCAACGCTGATGCATCGGATTAACGAAAATTGTTAGATAAAGGACATGATTACCAGCAAAGAACATAAAATTGACTGCTTCTCCAGCAGTTTTAATGATAATGACCGCGGGAATTTACACGACTCTGGGAGAAATGTTACTAAGTAGTTACGAGCACATGCATTTTGTATGAATCCATATTGTTACTGTTGTTTTTGCATTGTGTTTGTTTTAACACTCTTATTGTTTGGTCCAAGTACACTTCTCGTTAGAAAGAAGTTATTTGACGTAGCTCCTTCTCCTGGTTGAGTTATCTAATAACAGTCTTTAATAGTGTGTCTGCAGGGACAAAAATCCCAGGCGTCAAACTAAAGATGTAACACTGCGTCGGGCTGTATGTACTTTCGAAAACGTAGCTATGTCTCCAGTTGCCTCGTGACCCAGCTGGTAGATCGTTGCCTTAGTGTGTGGGAGGCAATCGTTCGATCCCAATCCAGGCCAACATTTTGTCTTTGTTAAATTGAACGTTTGTATAGGCTATGCAGATATTACTTGTTAATACATGCTTCGTTGCTTTCTTGTAATTTTTAGGCATGTTGAAGATTTTACGCGCTTTGGAATTATACATGCTTCACAAACATAATGCCAAGGAGGAGTCAGTGAGCCAAGGCGAGTTAGTGGGCAAGTTTTACTATTTTCCTATAGCACAAAGGTGGAGGGTTTTTTTGGCGGTATGTTACCGTCTGTTAGTCATTCTAAAGACTGCCATTTGGAACCTTGCACGAAATTTGGACATAGGGAAGGATAAATTCCTTGTACTAGAATTTTGCCAGAAAAACATTGGTGGCTTAAGTTCTGTCAAACAATTACTCCTGTGAAATATAACAACAGTAGTAACATTGGTTGTATGAAATGGTTCAAGGGAAAGTCTGGAAAAGCACTTTGATTTTTAGAACAGTTGAAGAAATGGAATTCAAATGCTATTTATGAATGGTCACTAGGTAGTGGACAGCCCGGCTCCTCCTTGGGATATGAACACCATTGCCGCAATCTTAAAAGTACACTGTAAAACTGTACCTTTGAACCCAGGGTTGGGTTTAGAGAGTCGGTTCTTTGCCTCCCAGTTCTTGGGAGGGAACAGATTTAAAAAAACGATGGTAGAATATGAAACCATGTGCCCGTCACTGTCTCTGAAAAACAGGGGGTATAATGTACCCAGTATTTTTTAGAATCAGTGACGGGCACAGGGATTCATATTTTACCATCGTTTTTTATTTATTAATCTGTTCCCTCATTGGCATTTTGTACCCACTATTCAAAGGTACAGTTTTTGCAGTGTAGCTAGGCTTTCTTAAATATAACTCAAAACTTTAAACTAGGAAATGGGTGATTTGAGATGCCAAATTTGGACTGGGCACGTTGCAGGAGTTAGTTTTGACTTAACATTACACTGGTATGGGAATGCATTGAATAAGCTGTAAAATCACTTACATACTGAATTCACATATCATTAGTGCTTACAAGAAAAGTGTTACGCCTTACCCGCGACGACAAATGAAACAATATGCTTCCTCATATGAAACATAACATTGCTGTTGTGTTAGATTACATAAGAAGACAATATATCAATGTATTCCAGGGATGAAAATAAACCCAGGGTCAAAATTTTGGAACTAGATCTGGTCTGCGGTCTTCCTCTAATGAAATCTAAAAGTAAGCTATCCCATGAGTCATTGGGGCCGTAACAAACTGTCATGATCAAAATGTAATATTAGAGATTTAAAGTAGTTATTGAGATGTACCTGGTTCTTAAAACATTCTTTAAAAGATTGTGGGCAAAACCTTGCGAAGGATATAGAGTGGTCCAGTCTCCTGTACATTTCATGTCTTCACGTAGCGCTGACCCTGTAAAACACCTGGTTTCGTATCCTGAAACTTCAGAACCAACAACTTTTCAAGTTACTACCAACAATTACATCTTTTACGTGAAATGCAAGAAGCAGGAGAAATAGAAAAACTTACACTTGTATGTGGCGTCATTTGTGGTAGTCCTCAACATTGTGTTCAACAAAGCAGTACACAGAGAGAAAGAGGGAGCAGAAAACCGCACGTTTCCATGTCAAACAAGAGTTGAAACATGAGGGCTTAAAATGTAACCTCACAGTTTAACAAGAAAAGAAAGAAATACAGAAACACAGAAGTGAGGTCCTACTTCGTTTTATGTAGTTATATAACTACTCAAATGTCTTTTGTTTCTATTCTCTGATGACGTCATAGTTTTCCTAATATCACGAACAAACAGGGTTTCTTTCGCTGAGAAAGAGCGGGAGTGCTTTTCCTCCAAAGTTCTCCCGAACAAAAGATGCTGTAGCAGTTTTCGTTAAAAAAAATACTTCTCCGTTCCATTCAAACTCTAATGAGATAGCCGCTTTGCGTGTCTCCTGGAGTGTAGGTCGCCTACAACACACACACACAGAGCATAAACCGACAAATGTTATAGAGCCAGGACGCTTTGGAAGTAGACATTATATCCACACTTGACAGTTTTCGTTAAAACACGAGTTCTGAAAAAACTACGTTTCACTGAAGAAATGTAGAGACGAAATAAATAAGTCATATGGAAGGAATGAATACACACACACATACACAGAGAAAGAGAGAGGGGGAGGGAGAGATAAAGTTAGAAAGAGAGAGGCAGGGAGAGAGAAAGTGAGAAAGAAAAAAACGAAAGAACACGAAAAAAGACAACGAAAGGAAGTAAAACGAAAAAATAAGAGAGAGAGAAAGAAACGAAAAGAAATCCAAAAGAGAAAACGAAAACAGTAAGGAAAAAAAGAGAAAGCAAGAAAAAACAAAGAAACCGGAAAAAGAAAACGAAAGTAAGGGCAAGAAAAGGAAAAACCA
>JAGDQP010064622.1:0-11544 GCA_022664845.1 Lepisma saccharinum | reverse complement strand
CAGAACATTTATTAATGTTGAGAAATTCGAGAACGGTTAAATATCTCGGTTAGAATGCGCTGTTTTAAAAACTTATAAGGGATAAAATTTCCAAGAAAATAACAAAGATATTCTATGATCTAGATAAGCCTCCTTTGTGAAACCCTGTGTGGACCCCATCAAATGGGAAACCCACTTTCCATCCAGATGCTGCATGTAAAACTACTGCGAAAATACATCTGAATACAGGGCTGATCCAAAATGTAGGAGATTGATTATTGGCTCCTTAAGACTCAAAACAAATTAATAGTGAGAAGTCTCACCTCTGTGTCAAAAGAAAACAATGCAGGAAAACAACAGCGTAATCGAACTGAGTAATTGTGGGTCATACGGGGGCTCAATTGGGCCCAACTTTGATATTCCAAATTGTTCTCCACATCGTTTACATTGCTATTTCCGACTCTAGGGGCAAAAACATCAAGATATGATTAAGATCAAAATAGGCACTCTCTCTTTGTCTCTTCCTCTTTCGCTCCCACACAGTTACTCCTTTAATGACTATTCTAGTATGTATAGCTCTCAACTTGTAAAAGTATGAACTAACAGCTGTCATTATACTTGCACGATCATAGATGCCATTCGTCAACACTCTGAAAGACTGCACAATGTTCCACCACTTCATAGAACTTCTCGAGAACTGCATCATGTATCCGCTTCACACACGGCTTGTTCTGTGTCTTCACATACTTATAAAGTACATTCATGCCCTTGATTTCTTTGAACTGATTCATCATTGTGCTCGACTATCTTCGATACTCCACGAGTCACTCTGTTGCAAGAGTTTGAGAACAGTGAAAGTAAACATGTTCCTTGTATTCGTCATCCAGCACCTACTTCTTCCTTAAAGGTCAGGTTTCCTATTCCAAACTAAAAGATTTCTATGCACCTGGTGATGTGTGCGAGGGTTATGTCTCTTGAGACCAGATGACAAATCGACGCCCAGTTCCATGTTGTCATCACTACTATCGCAGACACCCATGAATCCAAGTGTCCTGATATGGATGACATATATGTTATTCTCGAGAGTCTCAATAACGTGGTTGAATAAATAGACTGCTTTTTACTGTTCATTGGCTTTTTAAAAACGCCAAATTTATTTCTCAGAACGTTGTGCTGTAAGTATAATGGTTGCTAGTTCAGATTCTTACAAGTTTAGAGCTATACATCTAGAACTGTCAGTAAAGGTGGAAGCGAAAGACAAAAATAGCGGTCAAGTAATCATAGTCCCATATTAATCTCAACCCTATTCTGATGTATTTGCCCCTGGAATCGGGATATTTAATGTAAACCAAGTAAGGTGCAATTTGGAATATCAAATTTTGGGCCCAATGGGGCCCACACACTGCTCTGGACAAGGGATTTACCCACCCTGTCCGCTTACACTGTTGTTTTCCTTCAAATCTCTCTATTGCCAGTAAGATTTCATAGTTAACTGTAGAGCCATTTGCAGTCCATTAAACCACTGTAGATCTCCGGAGCTCTCACAATAAATGTGCTTTTGGTTCTAAGTAGCCCGTTATCCATCTTCTACATTTTGGATTAGGACGTATACAATGAAATGTTGGGAATTGCATTTGAAAAATTAAATGTGGGCATCATGGAGCCTACGCAGGGCCTGTACAAGGAGTTTGGGTAGCCCATAATTTCTTCATCACGTTTCCTCCTGCATTTTTTCTATAATACTCATTATAACCAAGATCTTTAGCCGTTCCGATTTTTTTTACTCACAGTGTATAATTGTTTATAAGTTAGTATACATTTTCTTTACAAGATTGAGTGATCCAGTGGAATAAAGGCACATGTTACATCCCAATGAAATCTGCTTTTTGCTTCAAACAAGAAGTTTTGGCCATCTGGCGTCTCCTCCCGTAATTACTGTGCCTCTGGAGGGTGCAATTTGTTATTAAAATGAATCGAAATATACTATTCCCATAGATGACATTTTCTTGGAAGTGGAAAAGGGGTACTTGCCTCAAGTTCTAGTGCGGCCAAGTCAGGAATATAAAAGAAGTGACATGGAAGTACATGTGATAATAATCCTGCAATACTAGTGTGGCCATCGATCACACTTTGCTACGGTTCCTTTGCCACTGAAGTATCCAGAGAGACGAAAAGTCAAAGTTTCCAAGTTCAATGATACAGTTCATTCCACATATCTGTTCTCGGTTTTAGATAAACTTGAAAATTGACAGTTTCAACATTAATGAAGAAGAAGTAGAAGATTTTAATGTCCAGCTGGTTTATTGAAATGAGATTGGTTTCAGCAGGCTTATGTTCAGAAATGAAGGTTTCACTGGAAAATGGATGCATACCTGATCCCAATTAAAACATACTATTTACTTAAAAGAAGCTTCTTATGTCATCTAGCGTCTTCTCCCGTAATGACATTATAATACCAAAACACATGTCGCAGGCACAGTCATTACGGGATGACATATTAGATGAAAAAAGTAAAAAAGTAAAAGTCTTTTGGAGTAAAACGTCAGTTCTCACTCTCATGTGGCATGTGCCCTTTTTCATTGAGACCCTCAAATGTTTTGTGGTTTATCAACTAAGCCTACTGTGCTACCATTTAACTAATGTAATATCATTTCTGAGCAATGTATGCCTTAAGATGAGAGTAATAAATTGTTTGTTCTTCGGAATATATTTCAGCTTGGTTTTGTTTCTATAAATTAGACAATAATAGTACCTTTTGATACTTTCATGTAGCTGGGATTTGAAAGTAGTTCAGAAGGACATTCCACTTGCTGGCAATGCAGTAGATGTAAAGTTTTAGCATAATATTGTACCAGAAAAAGCATTTCCATGAATTGATCTTTGTGGAACTCCGGAAGAAACGTTCTTCCACTCTGAGCGATAGAACAGGATGTTTACAGACTATCAGGTACGAGTGAAATCATTGGACTGTATGTTTGGCGAAGTTAGTTATGTTCTAATTTAGCGAGAAGAAGGTCTTGATCAACAGACTGAAAAGCTTTACTGAAGTCTAGAAGGGTTAAGATTACGTAGTGTTTGCTTAATTTTAGTATGCTAATAAGCGTGTTATAATGTTAATGTATGCTTCTGCCTTAAGTTGTAAATGTGTTTAAGATATATATAGTGATTTAATTGTAAAGTTATACAGAAGGGCAATGCATTTACATATGTCTAATCTTGAGTTAGCACCTATATTTCGAAAACTACGGGATCACAATCGGTTGGCTTCAATGTGATCACCATGTCTTGGTGATCTTAGCAACAGGTCTTCATCGTAACGTCCATGGTAGAAGGCTACGACGAAGTACAGAAAGTAAAATCCTCTCCTACTCCTCCTTACAAGCTTTCTACAGGCCCCGGAGAGTGGTGACACGACGAGATGAAAGTCCCCTTTTCAATACGGCTCAGAAATACATATGAATGACATCGCGTGACTTCCCGGTATATCTTGAAATGGAATAGCCTGAACTCCTCTGCCTTGCGCCATCTGTTGCAGAACGTTACATTGGAAGAGACTTATGAGATGAAGCCTTATCCACATCAACAGATTGTTGATTGATGACATTTCAATACAAACGAGACAGGTAGTCTGCATAAATGAAGTGCTGGAAATGTTGCTGAAAGAAGTCATAGTTGATTTTATAGCTTGTAGGAACTTCAAGAATAGTTAACTTGCCTTGAAAGCAATGTGCTTCAACAACAATGAATCCCCTCGAGAAAGTTGCTTTGCAATGACGGATGAACTCAGGACGGGATTTTTCATCGTGTGCCGTTTAAGTGGTGGCTCGAATTTTGTCAGGGTCTGATGAATACGCCTACTCCTCATTTGGTGTTGCCATATGCCATATTACACCTTTCCCTTGCTAAATGGCGTTCGTAATAAGAACTTTGCGATTTCAGAAACACTAACAGTAAAGGATACGTACTTTGAGCACACAAATATACACAAACAAACATGTACATCCTCTGATGGCAAGACCCCACAACTAGATTGATTAGTATGAAGTGATCTTATTTATTTAGAAATTTTTGATCTGGTGCCGGATAGATTAGTCGATGCAAGGTTTGGCAGAGCTGCTTTTGTACCAAACAGTCCACCGCGGGACTTGAATTTGTGATAAAGAAATGAAATATCAGTAATGGAACAAGATAGGCACGTTTTCACAAAATAATTTCCAAACAACACATTCAAATTTAACAAGCTATATATTTTGAATATTTACAGACTTGAATTTAAGTGAAATCGCAGACACGGAGGCGAAAGGCGTTTTTTCGTTGATTAAAAGAACGGCGTAATGCAACACTTGAAATGTATGCTTAGATTTGATATTTTTTCACGGAGCACTTGGGATTTGACTAATTTTCAACGGGAATCGAACCCACAAATTTGGACACAGCTAACATTTGAGACGAGAACGTATCCGTTCGTACATGAACCAATAACCAACTCACCATATGGAACATTTTACCAAAATAATCACATAATCTGATTACTTGTAATCGATAAGCGATTCAGATCGTATTCCTGCTGCTCGTCATTTATCTGACGCCAGTGTGTTAGGATCCAACTAGCCTTAGGAACGTCACGTTTCCTGACTACTTTTGATGTTTCGAGTCTGATTAAGTATCGAAACGCAGTCAGACCAACAGGAAGTACCGCAGCGTAATTGTCAGAATGGAACACACACAGAAATCGATTGGTCCCCTTTCTTTCTTCTACCTTCGGTGTTCATGGGTCTGCTATTCAGGATGACAACACAAACATTTACATTTTACTAATCTTCAATTGATATATTCGCAAAAAGTGTTGCTTGAAAGACGAAATCGCACCAGTAAATCGTATGCATTCAAGAATGGGTACTTATATGGCCTCACTGTTGTATTTTTCCCCCTTTCATTTCTATCTCGGACTTTATCATTTACTATATAGCTGTTCAAAAACTAAGTTACAAATCATACTTCGAACTTAAATTCACGATGAGAACCACATCGTAGAGTGTTTTTTTTTGGAAGATATTGCTCCAAGAACTGGATGATTCTCTAAAGTAAAAGTAAATTTCGCTCATATATATCAAACGACATCACCCGAATCCGCTGGGTGAGCGGGGTTAAACATAACCGAAAAACACCTGTTACGTCTGAAGCAGTAGACTCGTCTTCTCCTTACACACTTTTTGTATCCGGGCTCTCCAGCAGCTGAAAATGCAAAGATCAAAATAAAACAGGCGTTTGCAATTACTTCTCATCGAATCTTCCACTCCTACCCGTTCCTATGTGCTTTCTGAACATCAGCAAAATTGTAGTTTTTGCTCCTGCAAATCTTACTATTTTCGGATCTCAATAAATCTTTACGACAAATTACAAATTTCAATAAAATATTTAAGTCCTACATCAAATTGTACATACATAATTAATCATAGTAACACCTTCAAGGTTTTGTGAGCTTTGATAAGCAAATTCTATAAACTAGACACCAAATACCATTTTACATAAATCAACACATTGCCATACTCAAATTCTTAGAAACTAAAATATCAAAATAGAGAAAGAAATTAAAACGAGCATAGAATGGAGTGAAAGATGACGATTAGGTCAACTTTAGAGAAAGAGGACGGGAATAGTAGAAAGAAATTACTTAATAACACATTTATAATGAATATATAATCACTTATTTACATAATGATATAAAGATTTAAGATTAATTAAACATATAACAAAATTGCATCGTTCCAAGTAGATAGACGAAGACATACCAATATAATGGACGTTAGGGTTTAAACTAATCATTAATCAGTGACCACAAAAATGAGGGAAAATTTGACCATGGAGAAGAAGGAAAGGATGAAAACAACTAAAATTCAAAGTAAAAATATTAAATAATCCGAGCGTAAAAGCAGATTGCCAACCCGAAATATGAAGTAGGTTCAAAATCCTAACCGACTTGAATAATTATAAAGATTAGATTCATAATAATAATGAAATTGTTGTGCATAAGATATATGAGTAAATTTGAATTCTTGAGAGAAAATCACTAAAAATGTTCACCAAGAGAACCTTTAAATAATATATGAAATCTAGCAAGAGAAGAAAGTGAAATTGAGGAAACTAGACTTCCATGCAAACCTTTCTATCAAAGCAACA
Organism: Lepisma saccharinum; assembly: GCA_022664845.1. Lineage (NCBI taxonomy): Eukaryota > Metazoa > Arthropoda > Insecta > Zygentoma > Lepismatidae > Lepisma > Lepisma saccharinum. The sequence continues at coordinate 5,385 of JAGDQP010064622.1, read as the reverse complement.
CTTTTATTTGAGGACTTGGCGAAAAATGTACGTATGCATCAAACTAAATTGCATCAGAGCTAACAAGCATTGAACCCCAAGGCATTTCACAGCATTAGTGTATATAGTGTATACGGGACTCAATAAATTTGACTCTTGCTTCTATTAAAATCAGATCGTTTGTTTCTTTTCGGCAACCTTTACACTTCAATATTACACGGATTTGAAATATATGTATTGTGTAACATTACATTTTATTCCCACATTTAGGGTCACTCTTTCATCTTTCTTGTATACCGTATTGGTCCGAAAATAAGCCACACTCCTAAACTTTGAGGGCGAAAAAAGAAAAAAAGGCAACAACCAGACAATAAACAAGACAATAAAATAATTACAGCACACAAATATCCCAGACAGCACCCAAAACTTTTTTGCATTGGAAGTTTTCAAACTTGTAGTAAGTTTGGTATTGTAGAGCTGGAAATTCGCTAGAATTTTGCAGCAAAATTCCTATAGATAAGTTACAAATTCAGTAAAACTCTGGGCGTCAAACTTGCTGCAAAACTTATTTTTTGAAAAATTGAAAAACCAATATAGAGTTTGTGACGAAAAATGATTATAATTGTCTGTAGTAAGGTTCGAAGCTAGAAGCTATAGCCTTGCTTTAGAATTGGGGATTTTAAAAATAAAAGGGGGCAAAAAGATACTAACGTTGAATGACTTGAATTAACTGCTCGCGTACGTCGATGATGTAGATATAATAGGGGGCCATATATAGAATCTTTCGATGAAATAGATCTACATGTAAACATAGAGAAAACAAAATACTTGATATCAAGCCGCATCACTGAGAACGAAGGAAATACGTACATTAACAATGAGAACATAGAGGAAGTAAAAAAAATACTTGGGAGCATAAATAACAAACAAAAGTGATGTCACGGAAAAAATGAAACGTCACTTAGCATCATACAACACATGTATCTACTGAGTCCAGAAACTACTAACATCGCGATTAATATCAAGGAAGTTGAAATTGAAAATATACCTAATAATTATTCTTCCGGTAATACTTTACGGTTGCGAAAGTTGGAGTACGACTCTTGCAGATAGACATACATTACGAGGGTTTGAAAATAAAATCTTGAGAAATATATATGGGCCGAAACGGAGCGAGATGACTGGAGATTGCATAATGAATTATTTCACGGAGTGTACGATCGGGACGATGACAAAGTGTCTCTCCGACAAACTGTCTCTACGACAAAGTGGACCTGATTTTGAGAGGCATAAGGAAGAGAGACAGTTTGTCGTGTTCGACCCCGTCAAAGTGTCCCTCCCCAGGAATGCGATACAGTTTGTCGGAGAGGCACTTTGTCGCCGATGAACCAAATGAGAAGAGAGACAGTATGTCGTAGAGACATTTTGTTTGTGGGACACCTTGTCGGCAACGAACCACATGAAGAGAGACAGTTTGTCGGAGAGACACTTTGTCGCGGTCCCGTACGATCCACCCGATGCTGTAAGCATTATGAAATCGCAAAGATTAAGATTGGCAGGCCATGTAGCTCGGATAGGAGAGAAACGTAGACTATATTCCATCTTGGTTGGAAGCCGGATTGAAAAAGACCGTTTAGAAGACCGAGATGACGTTGGGTGGACAAAAGTAAAAAGAATTTTCGACAAGTAGGTGTTTGTGATAAAAACTGGACGAAATGGATGAAAGTTACTCCGCTTTATGGTGAAATAAATATCGAAAATGAGCTGTTTTGTTGTATTTACTCTTAAACGTGGATATAGTGTAAGCCTTTTAGTGGAACGATTGGTCAAATTAACGCCATTTTCAAGTTTAACATTTTCTTCGTACTGGCTTAACATTAACTGAAACGGTTTGAAACTGACCAAAGGGATTTGTCCGTGAAAGTTCAACTTGTTTTATGTTTAAAACTCGGTCATTTTCTAATCGAAGTGTAAGCTAAATTGGCAATTTTGAGATTACGTACTTTTATGGAAGAAGTTTAAATCTAAGTTGGATATTCTATAATCCAGTAACAGGAGTAACGTTACTCGGAAAGATTAATTAAGTTAGGTATAAATCTGTAGCGAACGTATCTCTGCCTTTTTCACGAGACATTCCTCGTAGTAAAATCATAAACGTGTTAATGATTAACTTCCTTCACAGTAAAACCCTAGCTGTAGATATCACTCAGAAAACCAAAAACACCAACTGCCTTCGTAGGTAAGTGGCAAAAGAGTCTGACCAGTGTGCTTGTGAACCCTGGAACGAAACGCGACCACTTCAACTTATTTTTTTCTTCAATTTTAATAGTAAAGGAATATTACCTTTTATTATTTTCTTCTTTAACAAATCTACTTTTCTGATTAAATGAAATACGATGGAACAGTCAACACGAATTTTACATGCATATATACACGCATTTTGAAAGTTTACAGAAAGTAAAACGTTCAACCGAAAACTGGCTGAATGTAGGTTAATCCAAAAAGTGGAGGCAGCTCAGTTGCCTCCATTTTTTGGATGAACGTTGTGTCTCCTATTTTTACAGTGCAGAATAGAATCATACGGTAAACGTTTGTTACTGCGGCGATGATTTTACGAGTTCCGTAAGACATAGAGTAAGTATGCAAGGGTATTAGCGTTACATTTAGTATCATCTTGGTGATTAACGAACATTATATCATTGAACAGCACACCCTAAGCAGTTCTTTTTTACAAAATTTTGAAAACTGAACAAAACCTTCCATAATTTATAGTTAATTGAATTGGAAACTCTTGTCCTCCAAAGCTTTACATTTGTATAAATGACTGATCATCATTTTTGGGTACATGGAACTATTAACTTTGATGTAAAATATTAAACTAACAGTGAAGCTTACATTTTAATACATTATTCTCAATTAACTTGATTATTACAAAATATGGAAGATTTGATATTAATTAAAAAGATAATATGCGTAACACAAAATATTATTTTTAAAAAATCAAATAAAAACTAAATCTTAATGCGTTTTTTTATAAATTATGAAGGTTTTCTGTCAATATCGTTTCGAATTATACGTATAAATGAACTCATTTTTTGTTATCGAGTCATATATGTCTAAGGTGAACGCATATATATAATTTGAATTCAATAAATTATTTATCTTCATTAATTTCCAAAGTCACTTGTATCTCTTTGCTTTTAAACCCCATCAGCTACTCATATCAATAAGTCAGTTAATTGTATTCCACATTTTCCTGAAGCATCCTTTGTGTTTTAAATCTGTTATACGGATAATCTGAATTTTAATGCAACTGCAGTTACGGCATATCAGATTAATAAACAATTATTACAGTTCCAATAACATTATCTATGTCTTATTTTTAAAACGTTTTGCGATATGGTCTAATTTCTATATTGATTTAACACGCTCAAAAATTTAGTAAGCATTAGTTTGTCTTACCTATTTTAATGATAACCTTAGAGAAAACGCGTTTATGCTTATTTTAGCAGTTTTCTTTCCTTTATAAAAATGAATGATAGACTCTTACTCGCAGTTACACTTCAAATTAATTGTAAAAGCTGTATATAAGCAGAGACAGAAATATTTAATGTAACAAATTTGTAAAGGAGATTGAGTCATATGATATGAAATTTAAATTTTCTATAAGAATTCTAATAATGGAAACTTTTTGATTCGGTTGTTCAGATTTACTTTAAATACGTAGATTGCATTTAAGCTAAAATACATTACAGTGAAAATTTGCCATTCTGAATTATAATTCAGTGTATTCAGAAGACATCTGCGGTATAGTCAAAGTTGTGGTCAAGATAGAGGACAAACATATTTTACACTGAGAGGTAAATATGTATCTTTATTAGTTGAGATTATACGGGAAAATAAATTTAGTTACCAACGAATCTCTCTCTTCTCTCTCTTCTCTCTCTCTCTCTTTCTCTCTCCCTGTCTCTGTTTTTTGGCAAGAACAATCCTGTGGATTGTTTTGCCCACTGTGTAGTGCTTCCGCTGAAATAATTTAAAAGTAATTAACCCATAAATGGAATGACAGGGTAAAAAATAACCCTTCAATTTTTTAAGTTTGTACGTTTGTATGATCTCATACAATAGCCGATCCATGTATTTCTAGTGTGCTTTGGAGAACGAGAGCTTAAGTTGAAATTACAAAGCATGCATAGTTTCAGTGTCTTCTGGACTTAGGCGTCAAATTTGACTCTCATATACAGTTAACATAATTGTTTTTCTTCATACGTTTGGCCTGGATTCTTTGGTAACTGTATCTTTTTTTTACAAAAAAAGTACTCCGTTGTTAAAATGTAATTCTACTAAGAGGATTAAAACACAAATATTTGTTTTACATACAAGAAAATTCTTCTAGGCAAAATTACTGAACTGTATAATTGATAAATACCATTTCGAAATGTTTAGTAATGTCTAGTTACCCAAGTTAAAAATTATAGCATAGTTACAAGCAGCAAGAATTAAAAACAAAACTACTAAACATAGTCAGTAATGACCCTGCCATACAAATAACGTAATTGTTTTTTCAACCATACCACTTAAGGGTTAAGAATCCTCGCTGTTTGCTACAGTCTGTTGCAAGTCCAATGGAAGAGAACAGGTAAAGAAGAAGAGATGGCAGTTCTTTGTTTTAGCACTACCTTAACTTTATGCGGATATAGCGTTATAATGTTCGACTATAATAGATCCGAAACACATACCTGTCATTTCAGCACTGCGTTTCTCAAGTCCTTTTTTAAAACCAATTTCTCTTCTGCGAGAATGCGAATGTTGAGATTAACACTAAAATAGAAGTAACTGTTTCTTTCATTCTTCTTCTTCTTCTAGATTTGTGATAATTTAGACACATTCTAAAGTTCATAAGTTCTTCTGTTGTCACGTCACTTAACACTTAACGATAATGGTTCAAGTTTTACAATTGTCCGAAATAGTTTCAAGTTAAACTTAAAACACTATTAAGAAACTAATAAAGTTCACAATGAAAGCAAACTCGGGAGATGACTGTCTTATGTATACTAATTACTTTTGTAGATGTTGATAGACCCAGATCGCCAGTAACACTGGCTTCTCCATGAATTATGTATATTAGTTTTATATAAAACTGAGAATTCTTATTTCTGATGTAAGCGGTCAGTTTAGTACCTTGACTTTGGGAAAGAAAGGGGTTGTTTTTCCTTAAGATGACGGATTACCAATTTCACCAGAAGTCAGGGACTATTTATGTGGGAAAACTTAAGAAGTGTTTCCGCTCCAAGGGAACTTAAGATTGATACGATATCCAATAATTTCAAAAACACCTGTTCTTTGTCCATTGATGGGTCCGAATTACTGGGAACATATTAGCGATAATAATTCGATATTTCCCTG
>JAGDQP010064621.1:0-11544 GCA_022664845.1 Lepisma saccharinum | reverse complement strand
TAATCATACATCCTAAGGAGTCTATAAACATCCTTCTAATTGTTAAAGAAGGAAAATTCAGGGATGCACTCGTAAATTTTCCAATACCGGCCGGAACGTTTCAATTTTTACCATATGTCTTACCAATAACTGTGAAGTGAGGAATAGGCATAACACAAAATTGTAAATATTGACAAAATATAGAATACTTTATCAACTAATTTGAAAAGCTTAATATTTAGAAACTGAATAAGAAGCATTTAAAGATATGCCATTGTACAAAACCTTTCATTTTACTCCAAATGTTAATGTGTTACATAAACTTATCAAGTGGATTAAAATCCTCCAATTAGTTGGTTTTGCTTGTCTTGTTCTGGTGTCATCTGCAGTTCGGTGTTTTCGCAGCCACGTTTTTACATATGGATCTGGATTTCAGTCTCTCAAGTTTGGGCCGCGCAATTTTGCAACCATTAAACTTGACACATGTGGCACTGTCAGTCTCGTACGTGTAGGCGTAATGATAAGATTCATTAGACTGTTAAAGTGTCAATATTTTTTTGTAAAATGGAACATTTTTCTCCTAAAATTTAGTGCCGGAATGGCGTTCCGATAGTAGTACACCCCTGAGGAAAACCCTATAATAATTACATTATAGCAATAAATAACTGGAAGAAAATTGAAGTATCAAAATCTTAGCTTATCTTCTTAGATTTTGATAGGTTAAATTTGTAACTTAACGAAGTCTTCTTGAAATTATCACCGTAACCACGACCAATAACAAAGATGACGTGTTTCGTGTGCAGAAGTTAGAAAAGTCATTACTCGAAACAAGTTAATTAAAACAGGCTGACAAGGCCATTAGATTTAACTTTACTGTAAACACATACAGCAAGCTTTACAGTTTCGATGTTCTAACAACACCTTCCTCAGATGAAATACTAAGCCACTAATCAACATTATAAGTTTCTTAATAAGCACCACAAGGCCAAGAGATCCTTTCTACGTCTTCCGTTAATTACATCCCAGAAATCGTTTACTTTCTAAAAATAAACAAATTTAAACCAATCGCAATCCTTTGCTCACAGGCCACAATCCTAGTCAACTAAAACTCTATAACAAACTTGCAACAGCAAACTACATATCTAAAAAGGAAACTGAATCGAGACGCAAAAATATTTTAGATAAATAAATACGTAATAATAAATAAACCACAAATATATAAAAATAACTAATAAATAAATAAAAAGGGAAACTTATAACAAGAAGGTTGCAGAACAGTCCTGATTTATTTGGAATACTTTCTCCTCTCTTCTCTTCCCAGTATACTGATGTGATTGGCGGAAAATTTGGAGATGATTTTTGATAACGGTATGTTTTGAGGGTTCGTAGATAGGGTGTGTGCGACATGTAGTCACATTGGGCGATTGTCAGAGGTGCCAGGGAACTCCCATGTCAAATCGAACACTGATTAAAACTATTCATTATAACACAGCTTAACAGAAGGAAACTTAATTCTTGCTGTGTTTCAAAAAATTGTGATTTAAGATTTAGAGCCAGCAACCGATCGTGCAAGAAGATTAAATTTTTTAATACTGCCAACTTCGATTCCATAAAACTATGAAACTGCTCTAAGAACATGGATGCCTATTGCATGTTAGATGCCTATGCCTAGATCTTTATTTAGAACACTTTATATTTAAAAGAAATGTAATAATTTCAAAGAAAGTTTGAAGGACTTCTTCTAAACGAGTGCTTTTAATGATGAGAAACTACTCTCATGCCATCTTTTGGCAGAAAGAACACAACACTTGGAAAGACGTTGGACAGTTTCGGTTTTATACCATGTAATTCCATTTCGACTTTATTCCATGAACGTTTGGAATAATGTCGAAAAGTTTACTACTGTCATGCCATCTTTTGGCAGAAAGAACACACTACTTGGAAAGACATTGGAGAGTGACTTTACTTTCGGTTTTATTTGAGTTAAACCACTTTCGACTTTATTCCATGAACGTTCGGAATAACGTCGAAAAGTCTAAATTACCATAAGAACTCGATAGTGCAACACTGTAAACGTTATAATTATATATAAATGACGGTTGTAAGTTAATTGATCAAAGAGTGATTTTCCTGAATCGAATCTGTACTGTGATTTTTTTAAAGTTACTTCTGTGACGTAGTTTTCGGCTTTATTCCAATCGATGTTATTCCATTCGATGCTATTCCGCGACCCAGTTAACGCATTTCGGTTTAATTCCAATCGAACTTGTTCTTTTCGGTGTTATTCCAATCGGTCTTACTCCATTCGGCTTTATTCCAATCGATGCATTTCCTTTCGGTGTTATTCCAATCGGCGTTATTCATTTCGGCTTTATTCCGATCGGAGTATTTCAGTTCGGTGTTATTCCAATCGATCTATTTCCCTTCTTTGTTATTCCAATCGGTCTTATTCCATTCGGCTTTATTCCAATCGATGTATTTCTTTTCGGTGTTATTCCAATCGACCTGTTTCCTTTCGACTTTATTCCAATCGGTCTTATTCATTTCGGTGTTATTCTAATGCGATGCCACGCGATCGCTCATCGCTAGCGATTTTTTCGGACTTATTCCAATTCGGCCTTATTCTTTTCGATGTTATTCTGCGACCCCCTTCACATGCAAGTAAAGTGATAGGACTAAGGTGGGCGAAGGAAAACAAGTGGTGTTTGAAATCCATCTTCAGGACGAAGGACAGAGGGACTTTGGCCCCAAGATGCTTTACGTTTCCTTTATGAGGCTTGGCTACCTAAATCCTTTACTCCCCATCAATATCCCTATTAGAATGTCAAATATTGAAATTTAATTATTTCTCAAGATGGCGGAGTGTACTTTATGACGCCACATTTTATCCTACTCTGACTTAGGGATGGCCACAAGGGTGTATCCACGGGGAGCACAGAAGGGCCGTGCCCCCAATTAGTATGTGTGTGCTCTCCCAAACGAAACTTGGAATAATACAGTAGATTGTCAGGCACTTGGTACACGATACCTATAGATCAGTACCCAGCTTGGCTGCTCCACCCCTTTCAAAAAATATTTTTTAATGTTCACTTCTTTTATATAAGAATAGTTCAAAGCGAGAATTAATTTATTTTTACACAAACCTATTAATTAATGGCAGCCATTTTTGTATTGCAGTACATGCCAAAATTTGTATTATCGGATATTTATGGAAAATATAGTATATGCGAACTCGTTTACCATAGGATATTCAAACAAAGAACATTCTTTCCTTTAAAATCCGCTTGATAATATTGTAGACTCTCTGCATGAAAACCCTGAAACGTAATTCAACTATGCAAAATGGTACCAAAGGTGATTGTTTAAATAAAAACAATGGCACTTTTTCGCATGAAAGGGATTAAATATATCAAAGTTGATTTTTGTGCACTATTAACATACCAAAGTATGTTGAAGGTTGATTTATACTTCCTCAATATTTTATGATTTTTTTTAAATTCAAAAATTCTTAGGCTTTTTTATGCATATTATAGGCCCGATATCTCTGGTGGAAGATTTTTGTTTTTTACACATTTATGTCAGGCGAAACTACAGTAAAAATTTGAACTTTAATATTTGAATTGGAAAGGAGCTATAATTTTGGTGGAAATTGGGGTGAATAATGCTCGTGCACGCTATGGTATGAATATTGCAGACCCTTGCTTCTTGTGGGAGACCAGAAAAAAAAAGCTTATTTTTTACACGTTAGGCACTTATGTCAGGAGAAACTAAGGTAGAAATTTCGACTTTCATATTTGAATTTGTAGGGTTGCGCTGTGAATAATGCTCATGCGTGCTTTGTGAAATGTTACATTACCACCAGAGGGCCAAAGAAATATGTGAACACGTAAAGTAGCTCCTGAAATATCATTGTAAGAAAGCCTATTTTATATGTATCCAGTGTTCATTTGGCAACATGGTTGCTTCGCATTTCTACTCTCTCTTTTCTTCGTTCCATTAAGCAACCATGCCTTTTGGAAAACGTTGCCGCCTTTCTAAGTGTGTGTGAAGCGCTTATACAGCTGTCTGCATCTCTTATTACTTAAACATATCAATTATCATTACAGCAGGAAAATCATTCTTCACAATTATGATGGTAATAAAAGAATATTTGTTTTAACAATCATTCTTTATACGAGTTACCAAAGTACGAACGACTATTATTTTTCCCCAATTTGCAAATCTGTAATTTGTAACTCCCTTCAACGCAAATATCAAAGTTGAAATTTCTACTGTAGTTACTCCTGACAAATGTATAAATTGTGGGGGAAAAAATAGATTTCTATCTAATCTCCCATCAGAGGTACAGGTCTTCAATTTTCCTACCAAAACGTGCAAAATTTGTAACTTCATTCAAACTCAAATATTATTAAAGTCCAAAATTCTACCATAGTTTCTCCCGACATAATTGTATAACATGTGAAAATAATATATATTTTGTCCCACTAGAGCTACTGGGTCTCCAATATGCATAAAATTCATTTTTTTGTATTTTCAAAAATTCGTAAAGCATATATCAGCCTTCATATACTGTATACTTTCAATATACCGTACTTTGATATGTGATAGTGTGCGAGAAATCAACTTTTAGGTTAATATAAAACCAAGATCTCCAATAATAGATGACAGCTCTACCTCCGTATATGTCTAATGCCTTTATATCGTTGCACGAAATTTCAATGCTGCTCCTACAAATTCAAGCCTACAGAGTTCACACTTTCAGGGAAGAAAGTTCATAGCCATTTCAAGAGTTGTATCCGTGCCGATTTTTATTTTATTTTTGTTCATTGTTCACAACCCTTCATTGTTATATTTTGGATATCCATAACAACAATGAACAAGAAAGAAAAGAACATATAGGCACGGATAGAACTCTTGAATTGGTTATGAACTTTCTTGCCCGAAAGTTTGCACTGTCTAGGTTTGAATTTGTAATTTCCTGCAACGATAAATATAAATTAGACATATACGGAGATAGTGCTGTCATTTTTGTTGGAGATCTTGGTTTTCCATTAACATTAATATTCAATTCTCCCGGGCGAAAAAGCGTCCTCTAAACCGAAATTGTTCCTTTTTCGAGAACCACATCAGGATACCATTTTGGCCAGTTCGATTATGTTCTAGGTTTCTTATTCAGAGAACTAAAATTATGAAGCAGATGTTATTCGAAAGAATGGGGTTTGCTTTAATATCCTATTTAAAAAAACAGTCCGCAGGTATTATATTTTCTGTAAACATCTGCTAGCACAAATTTTTATATGCTCCACAATACAAAAATGCTTCCATTAATTAATCGTTTGCTATAAAAATAAGAGAATTCCCGTTTTGAACTATTCTTATAATAAGGAATATAAGTAATAAAAAATTAAAGGGATCGGGCAGCCAAGCTGGACGATTGTTGAATAAACGTTAGACTATTCGATAAACACGAAGTCATTGTAATTGTAATGTGCCCCCCCTAAGTCGATCTGACGCCCCCAGCCGACAATTTGTCTGGCTACACCGCTGGATGGCCAGTTTCAGGTCTTCGGAGTTTCGGATATCCTGTCCAATGGGTTCGTGTGATTTCGGTCGCAGATTCAAAGACTCAGTGTTCGGACTTCGTTATTATGATGCATCTGAAACTGCATCCAATGCCGGGATGCTAAATTATAAAAGGCCCTAGCTAATACCTTCCCCATCCCGGCCTGACCCGAAAATGACAAAAGTTCATAAATAAAGCTAATTTAATTCAATGTTTCTGAAAGTCCAAAAGTATATTTTACAGAGATAATTGTGTATTTGATTGGTATTGTTTTGTTGTCCAGAAAGGGCAACAACAAGTAACCATGTAACATTCAGGCTTCTGTCATTTGTATATCTTTTGGGTCATTTAGACTTTTATTTTGACAAGGGTTAGGTGGCAGAAGAGCCATAGGATGAACCTCGCCCGCTTAATAAAGACGATTTCAATTCAATTCAATTTAGAAAAAGGAGGTTGATAGAAACATACTTTTTCAACGTCCTTTAGTTAATTCGGCTGGAATATTGCCTATTCCTGGTGATTTGAAATTTTTCAATTTCTTTACCGACATTTCGAACTCAATCTCGTTAGGTTCGAGTATCCACTGTTCTGCTGTATAGATTTTTAATTCCTCTGTTTCTCCTCCGTTGTGTACAGTAACAAGCTTGTTGAAGTAATTTTTCTGAGGCATCGATAAGTAAAGTAAGATCCGCTTGAAGATCTCGGCTTCATTTCGAATCATCCCAAATCTCGGCTGGTAACCTTTCCTTAACGAGTTTACCCCTTTGTACAGATCTCGTATGTTATTTGTCTTCCCGCTTTCCTCTATCTCCTGAATCTGACGCATCATATATTCTCGCTTTTTGTTTCTGAACACCCGTGTAGCGTTCCGTTCCGCGTTACTGTAGTGGTTGGTATTTGTTTCGCTTTTATTACTTAGTCTTCGCTGCCTTGCTTCTTTCCGTTCCTCATAAAGTTTAAGGCATTCTTCATCAAACCAAAGCTTGTTTTTCTTATGTTTCTTCTCACCTAAACGTTTCTTAATTCGCTGCGCCCTTCACTGTATCACGAATTGCCTCCTACATCTTACTTACACCACTTCTACTATTAATGTCATCTTTATTACTACAAGAATCGGCTAAGATTTCGAACCTATTTGAAATTTCCTGTTTTTAATCTGCTCTTACATTTAAATTATCTAATCGTTTAACTTCGAATGTAAGTTAATTTGCTCGTTTGACTTCACTGTTCGTGATGCATAACTTTTCCCTCACTTTTGTGATCATTAAATGATTGTTTCTGTCACCTTCCGCTCCTCTGTAGGGCCTAACGTTCATTATGTTGGTGTGTCTTCCTTTGTCTACTAATACGTGATATATCTGGTTGAGAGTTTTGCCATCCGGAGAAATCCATGTGTATGTCTTTGTGTTCAAAGTGCGTGCTCTTTACTAGTAGGCTTTTCGATATCGCTAAAGTTATCAGTCTTTTTTCGTTGTTGTGTCTGATTTCATGAAGGCTGTATTTGCCTGTAGTAGGGCTATATGTTTCCTCCCTCCCTTCCTTAGAGTTGAAACCACCTAACACAATTTTCGTCTTACGTATACTTCGGTAATGGACAAACAATCTGTCTAGCTTCTCGTAAAATGTACCTTTGTCCTTATCATTAGCCACCTCGGTCGGAGCATGAACATTTATTTAAACCGTGTTGCACCATCTAGTACGTATCGTAACGTATGATAGTCTTTCCTCTATGAACTCTATATTCTGCATCACCGGAACGATAATGTTCCTAATTAGATATCCTACATAAGATAAAATGAATTTTGGGCGACAACAGCAGTGTGGCTTACGCCCTTCCCGATAATGAGGAATCCTGTTCCGAAATCTTAAGACTGTGTTCCCTCGTAGTAGAAACTGTATACAGTGTTGAAATATGCGCGCACACAGAACGGGTAACTCAGTAATGCTTTGCGGCAACGCTATTGTTTGATAGAAAGAAATCAAAAACAAATTCTCAGTAGGAACACTCCAGGGAATACTCACAGTAGCTTTCCCGTTAGGTCTATAAACAGATTACAATAAAAGAAGTCACAGTAGCTTAAATATTATTTATTAAAATGGCAACTGTTGATGGAATAACTCTGGAAAGGAAAACAAATGCCGTCTGATGTTGAAGAAATTGTGCATACGACAAAATATTCTCTGCTCTCTGACAGCATGCTCGTACATGTATTGAATAACGTACACAGAGAGTGGGAGATAGTCATAGCTTCACCATGACTATCAATTTGTAAAAAAAAATGTCTACAACACACAGATTCAACCTAGCCTAGCTGCGGATTGTTGCTGTGTTAACGAAGACCCAGTGTAGCAAACGCACCGGAGAGAAGAGCACAGATACCACCGCAATAGGATTGACGACATTATTCAATGTCGGAGGGTGCAGTCAGATATTTTTTGTAGTAATTGCACAGACTGATCACTTTGACGACCATTTTCGTCTTCATTCTAACATTAATCGTGGGATTTATCTTGTCGTCTACTTCATCACCCACCGACAAGGCTGACAAAATACACCATTCAGGACGTCACTCACTCCCACCTACTGTTCCAGGACCACCGGCCTATCAAGATCCCCACGGTACTCATTATCAGGCGCAACACGAAAGTACAAACGTAGCACAGACAGACTCGCACATCAATCAAGCTCAAGATCCAGGTCACAGCACATCGTAAAGGCTTTTGCAGTTGCTTCGCTTTTGCAGTAAATTGTACATTAGTCACGACAATCGGTAAAGGTATTGTAATATATAAAAGACTGTGTGACACTGTGTAATCGATTTTCATTCTGTATAAGCACAGCAAGGGGCGCTGTTTTGCTGGTCGTACCCTTGTTTGAAACCGCCAGTGTGGGTTGCGTTGAACTCGTGAGCATTATGCCGGCCGAGCGGTCTGCGGCGGTAGAACCTCAGCTCGAAGGTCCCGGGTTCGAGTCCCGGAAGGGGTATGGGTGTGGATTTTAACAGCTAAAGGCGAATCGTGACGGGCCGAAGTCCAGAATTACTAGACTGGGTCATATAAAAATAAAGTTTACCAAAGTTTCGTGAGCTTTATTTTGCAGATAAGAACACTATTGCCTATGTTTTTGAGGTGTTGGTTTTCATGTTTAATATAGAGAGGAAGTTCTTTGTGAGTGCTGCTTCAAGTTTTTTGTTACATATGGCAATCTTAACTGAATATTGAGATTTTTTCTTTGCTTTATGTTCAATGAATCGTGAACGTATCAAGAAAAATATGTTTACAGTTAAAATGTGTTTGCTATTTATTTTGATTTTCATGGAAATATTTGCCAGTTAAATATATGTATGATAGAAAGAAATTAATATCCTGAAATGACTTAAACCAACTATTTATCAAACATAAAACGATGTTCATAAAATCTGGGCCCCAGCAATCACTATCACTGGGGCGGATGAAAAATATCGGTTATTCTCATTGTCCCAGAACCCCACAAAGCTGTTAAAACTGTCCTCACGTAACAACTAATAAGTGTTTCTTAATTTTACTAATTCAAATACTTTACATTGTGCTAGCCCCAGCTAGCACCCACCAGAGGGCTATTTAGGGAAGGGGATTTGGGAGAGTTTGGAAGCTAGGAAATGACGGTTGGGCAAAGGGGTGTTTGGGATCTTATTTTAGTCTTTCTTTATTAATTTTATTCACATGGGTTTATCTCATAATCATTTCATTAGGTAGAAGGTTATTCTATTTCTAATTTAGAATACATAAATTTAAATGATGATGTAATGGAATGGACATGAAGTGCACATTTAACACAACACGTATGAAAGATTAATATTCGAATGCATTGTTGTCTTCTGGCCTAGGGGCTTCTCTAGACCTGATGTTAACATGTGAGCCCTGTTACTAGTGATGACTATAGTGCTACGTATGAGGGTGCGTGGTGATGGTGAATGATGCTGAGGTCTCTGATGAGATCTGATTCTGGATGGTCCGGCGGAATTGTGTACTGATAGATTGCAAAGAATAATGACAGTGGTGTAGCAATGTGTCGAGGGGGTGACAGTGTTCGTATGTGAATGTATTATGTCTAGGAGAAGCGGGTGTTGGTGTTCAAGTCGTTTTGCTATGTATCTTTGACGTAGGGTTTCAAGATGGAACAGTAAGTGTGGAAGTGAGATTCGGTCGGAAAGTTCTTGTGTAGGGCTAGGTAGTTTCACTCGGTAAGCGATTCGTAATGCTTGACGCTCGAGGTTCTGTAACTTTTTATAAATATTAGGTGATGCTGCAATCCATGAAGTGAATCCATATGTAAGTACTGGACGTAAAAATGCTTTGTATGTATTGATAATTGTTTTAGAGTTTAATCCTGATGTTGTACCTACTAGTTTTTTTTAGTAAATTAAGTCGGTTGGTAACTTTCGTGATGATTGTCTGTAGGTGAGGAGGCCAGGTAAGTTGGTGATCGAACTTAATCCTTAAATAAGTGACTTGTTTCGTTGGACGGATAGGTTGCTGTTGGACGGTAAGATCGAGTCGGGATGGATTGCGGCGGATGCGGGATCTACATTTGGGAGGTAGGAAAACTATGGCCTGCGTTTTGTGTGAATTGATGGTAAGACCCCACTTATTGCACCAGGATGAAAACGTATCTATGGCGTCATTCATTGTCCGATTGATATGCTGTATGTTCTTGCTTAGAGCGAGAAAGGCAGTGTCATCCGCGTACTGGAAAACGTGTATGTTAAGAGGCAGTGGGGGGTAGATCAGCAACAAAAAGTAGATAAAGTAAAGGGGAAAGTGCCGAACCTTGAGGAACTCCGCAATGAAGGAATATTGGATGGGATAGGCTAGAGTTGATGTTGATATATGCAAGGCGGTTGGAGATGAAGTTGAAGATGAATCTTAGGATGGTGATAGGAAGTTGAAAAAATTGGAGTTTGTACAGAAGGGCCTGGTGCCAAACTTTATCAAAGGCTTTTTCGAGGTCGAAGAGGACAAGGCATGACGGAAATGAGGTGTTGTAGTGGTTAGTGATTGCGTTAGTAAGACGTAGGAGCTGGTCATTAATTCTGTAAAATGGTCTGAATCCTGCTTGGTGGTTAGGTAGGAGATTATGGTGTTCTAGATGACTGAGAAGACCGTTCACAAGGATTTTTTCTAGAGTTTTACTGAAAATGGGGGTTAGTTGGATAGGCCTACAGGAGGAAATGTCGCTTGGAGGTTTATGTGATTCGGGAAACATCAGAGTTTTGGACGTTTTCCAAGAGACAGGAATAAAGCCGCTACGAAGTATAAAGGTGAAGACTGAAGAGGGATGCAAGGATTTGTAAGAAATCTATCGTTGCTTCTTTGATAATTGATATGTCGGTAGGTGATTTGATCGATACCGGGTGCTGTGTTCAAGCACAATGATCTTGTGCTTTCGAAAAAAAAAATAGAAAAATACCGCCCACGGGGTCGGTAATGTACAGAACAACTACAAAACAATCCAAGATGGCCACATTTTTTTTTTCGCGAGAGACCTAAGGCCTCTTTTGTTAGTCACCGGAGTGACTAACACCCACTAGAGGGTTACGCCCTCTCTATAGGGAAGGGGTGTATAGGAGAGGAGGATGAGTAGGATTGGGGGTGGTCTAAGGGAGGTTACGAAATATATTTATCCTTTATTTTATTCATATCTTAAATAAATGGTTGTCATTATAAGCATTACGCTTATAATCATGTTTGGTTCAGGATCCATGATGATTATGATGGCTAATGAGTAATGGGGATGAAGTGCAATTTTACGTCACAAACATTAAAACGGACAGGCTAGGATGAATCTTCTTACCCAGGGGCGACTCTGGGTGTGATGGGAGACAGACGAGCCCTTGTCGAACACTGATGGGAGACTTTGCTGTGATGGTGGAAATAGGTGATAGAAAATGTAATAAGAATGATGATAATGATAGGGAGTATCATTGTCTTATACTGCAGTTTCTAGTGGGTGTGTATGTATA
>JAGDQP010064619.1:0-11544 GCA_022664845.1 Lepisma saccharinum | reverse complement strand
TTAAAAATCACATGTTAACACACACAGATGAAAAGCATTTTCAATGTCAAAAATGTGGACATAACTATACTTGTAAGACTAGTCTGAAACGACACATGTTAACACATACAGGCAAAAGGCCTTTTTTAGTGTGAAACATGTGGATATAACTATACTCGTAAGACTAGTCTGAAAAGACACTTGTTAACACACACAGGCGAGTGGCCATTTCAATGTGAAATGTGTGGATATGTATGTACTCTTGAGAGTATTCTTAAAGCACACATGTTAACACATACAGACGAAATGCTGTTTCAGTGTGAAACATGTGGGTATACCTGTAATCGGAAGAGTACTCTGGCAAGACACATGTTAGAACATACAGACGAAAGGCGTTTTCAATGTGAAATATGTGGATTTAAATGCATTTTTAAGAGTGTTCTTAAACGACACCTTTTAACACATACAGACGAAAGGCCTTTTCAATGTGAAACATGTGAATTTAAATATTCTCGTAAGAGTATTCTTAAAACACACATGTTAACACATACAGACGAAAGGCCTTTCCAATGTGAAACATGTGGTTATAAATGTACTTTAAAGGGTTGTCTGAAAATACACATGTTAACACATACAGATGAAAAGCCTTTTCAGTGTGAAACATGTGGATATAATTGTACTCTTAAAAGTAATCTGAAAAGGCACATATTACTTACACACACTAAATGCCTTGCTAATGTAAAACGTGCGAAAATAATTGTACTGTAGAGAGTAATCTGAAAATAACACATAATACACGAAGAGTTGAAAGGCATTTTCAGTGTGAAACTTGTATATAAAAGTAATCGGAATCCTGAAAAAAAAAACGCATGATCTTTTAGAATGTTAATCTAAATGTAATCTAAGGAGTTGTTAGAAAGCCACATACTAACACACAACGAAAGGACGTTAGGAATGACAAACCTAAGTGTAAATGAATTCAAAATCGTGATTTGAAAAGGCACGTTAAAACGCATAGAATTGGAAGGTACCTATAATTTAAATATGTGAATATAAAAAGACCGCAAGTAGTCACTTGAAGAAATACATAATATAATATAGGCTTTCACAGCGTAAGTATAAATGTGCTTTCAAGACAAAGGAAAATTCATTTCGCTGCACTTTTTCAATGTTGATCGTTCAGCTAAAATGGAATTAAAAGTAATCACGTGCTTTGAGTGTTTTCCACGAAATGTTACAAAAAAGGATAAAACTTAATCTGTAAAGTCTCAACTGAAACATGGGAAAACCATTTAAGGTGTCAAATATTCGTGAATAAACATTTTTTTTTCATAATGATTTTTCTTATTCAAATAATAATTGAGATCGCTGGTCCATACAGACCATGCAAGTTTCAGATTTGGGTAAATTGAGTTCGGAATCACTTCGTTTAATTGCATCTGCCCGAAACTTGCATGTCTAATTTTATTATGTTTCCGCGTGTCGAGCTGCTTAGTTTAATGCTGGTGGTAAATTGTAACTGCAGAATTGAATTGCCGAGTCTTAGAAATGGAAGAAATTAATATAAGGAGTGAAATATTAAATCAGAAATTTATTAAGTATAAGAGAAATGAGGAAGCAATATGTTGTATTTTCTAAATACAACAATCATAATCAATGTAGATACGGGTAGTATTGTGGCAAACATAGGTATCGAGAGTCGAAACCTATTTCTTCGAAATTGCCTGTTTTCCGCTTTCTCTAAAAGAATATATTTAGGATTAGAAAGTGGATTCAATTGTGCTGTTTGGGGTTGGAATAAGTTATTACAAAAACATTTCTATAAGCTAGCGTAAGACACGCAGGGCAACAGTGAGCACTCACCCAGTAAGTAAATAATCGGGTCACAGGAAAAGAATAGTTCATGTATTGCTTTCGTTGTGAAAATCCAAATATGGTAATAGTCAAGCTGAATGTGTGGGTTTTCCTTATCTTGCAAGAGTCATGCGCTGACTCATCCCACAAGTCGCAGCCCAGTTCTCTCTCATAAATACGGATAAGCATTCGTGCTCTATCACTTTATGGTACAACATGACCAGGCGTAGATGTCACATTCAGAACGCAGCTCATAATACCATGTCGCCGTAAATCTTCAGGTTAGTGACATATCTATTAATTTTCATCGATCCTCAAATTCATTTCTCACTCTAAAATGTAATTGCTAGTTATAATTGGTCTATCAGACCAGGTTGTCGAGAACCCTTGAACTGGACAAGAAAAGTGCAAACTTGTATTTTAGTCTTGAAATTAGAGACCAGAGTAGTAGAATAATTCGATTTTGCAATGTCTGAAGAACACCAATGCAATCTTGATTTAGGCGTTAAATAATACAATCCCAATTTGAACAGAAGTAATCCATTTGACTTGCAATATTGAATCAGTAAAAGCCAGTAGTAGAGTTAAAAAGAAAACAGAGAAAATGAACGTCGAGAAAAACGAAAAAAAATAATGTTTATTTTTCGTGCTACTTTGGAGAAGAACGTGTTCTTTTTTTACTATTATGGGCTCTCTGACAACATTTTGAGAAAAATGAATTATTTAAAACGTTCATGTTCAAAACATATATTTAGAGAAGAAATCCGCAATGGGATTGCCTCTGACAAAGTTTTGAAGTAATATGTAAGTTTTCTTGGCCTGAGTCAAAGATACCTAAGGAGCAAAAGTGAACATAACGTTTCTCCCATGTACAGGTTTGGAAGAGTTGGAGAAATGTGGATGTTGACGTATGGAGAGAGACATTGGTCACTCCAGGTTTAGACTCTTTTTATTCTTGAGTCCTAAATGAGAGACGACGTGCATATCTATTTGTGGCGTTGGATACGGTATAGGTTACAGCTACACGGAAACTACTCTTCCAAGTCAGTGTTGTGCATCTGCGTGTGTAGAAACCAGAGCCGTAGACAGAGGGTGCCACAGACGCTGAAAAAACGATGAATAGGGAAAGAATAAAGATGCCCGTAAGAAAAAGTTTCGCCCCGTGAAATTATGTAGCATATCAAAAATTAATTTTAGTTGATGCTGCTGCTTCTAGCAAAATACCTAACAAAGTAAAGATCTAATCAGTAACGTAAATGAAATCTAAGTCTCTTTCGATTGAAAGGATTGAGAACATGTGATTATTGCTTCATTTCTAGCAGACGCAGAGCATTTGCGTCGTGGTTTAGGGCCCACTTGGATTGCCGCATTTTTCTTCCACCTGACAGAAACGTTGATACTAGGATATTTTTATAAAGCATTTAAATACATAATTTGATGCCCATAATTAGAAACTCTAACTTACAAACTCTATAACTTAATTTCATCGCTGCAGTTACAAACGTTGGCCATAGTATTCTATCCTGGGTAAGATGAAGACAGATTTCATCACGAAAAGTTCTCTCTCGAAGATTTCTTCTAATATTGTCCTCCCAAAGGTCTCCTACCCTCCGGCCTACCAACCACGAAGAAATAGAAACTTTATTTTCCTCCCATCCGACCACCATATCCTGCCCATGTTATGCGCCGCGATTTCATTATTCTTATAATATCGGATGACTCACACAGCTCGTGGAGTTCTTCATCATGCATTCTCCGGTCTTCTAATCTCGTATAATTTTCTTAAAACCTTATGTCCAAACACACGTAAACTACTACCTGCAGAATAACCGTTCCGTATATTTTCAATGTCAACTTTCTTCATATTAATCGCGAGGTTAGGAGTTTCTGTACTGAATCGAAACCCTCCCTAACCAGTTTTTGTTTGTTACGTATATTCGTTAGCATCTAAATTTATTTACATGTGCTATGATATAATTCTTAATTGTTATGCACTATTCCCATAACTAAAAAATCACATATCTGTTTCCCTATTGAGGTAAAACGTATCTATGTGTGTGGTCAGGTAATAAGTGGCATGCGCACAAAAAAATATTATGGACTATATAAATACCTGTATAACAGTGATGTAGATTTGTAGTATATAGTGTCAGCTGTATAGGTTTTTTCTTTTCTCCGGACATTAAAACTTTTTGTCCCCATCTCGACTATCATTTTTTTGTGATTTAGCAGGTTGCGTCAAAAGTCTTGGGACTCGACGAATATTTTTGAATTAACATAACTTTCTCACAGAGATGTATACACAAATAATTGATTGTAGTATCACTAAATTTACTGGTAGAAATGGAACGTTCTTTGTTTATGTTTTATAAAATCTCTAGTGACAAAATTTAACTTTTGAGATTCGTTTTCTAAAATAAATCTGTTAGAGCTACTGTTCATCAAATTTTCACAGTAGAGGACAGTTTGAGAGACATGGACCGTTCGGGAACACCATCCAGCAACCACGCGTCAATGAAAAAGAGTAAACGCACAACCGTGCAGAAACAACAGAATGCAAGTTCTCGATAATCGTCAACAGATCATCGCTGGTCCTCGTCCACTAGCAGTCTCACCTCCACAGACTAGGGTTTTCCTTCAAACGGCAACAAGCATCAAGTGAGCTGACCCAGCAATAGACACAAAGACGAAATTTCTGTCACGAGTTCCATCAAAATCGTCTAAAGGACCGACTCTGGAAATATGTTGTCACTGCAGATTAAAAGTGGGTTTATATTTTCATTGTTAATAGTATGTTAACTCCAGCAGTCCCTGGTAAGATTCAATTACAAAAAAATAGATAATATTATGAAGGTCGATTACCCTGTTTTGCCCACATAGCACAGGTATATCCCTGGAATATCCTACGAATATCCTTTTGGGGATATTGGAATATCCTTAGGATATTCTAAAGTGATCCCTGATATATTCGTAGGATACCCTACGACTATTTGAATGTCCGGGATGTGCGCATATATTACGAATATGCCTAGAACATTCTACGAATATTTTTAAAGGTCTGAAGAATATCTCTAGAATATTCTAGGAATATTCGTAGGATGTTCTAAGAATATACATAGGATATTCTATGAGTATTCTAAAGATATGTTAGGAATATATTTAGGTTATTCTAGGAATATTCTACGGATATGCTAGGAATATGTTTGAAATATTTTAGGAATATGCTTAGGATATTCTAAGAATATACATAGTATATTCTAGGAATATTCGTAGGTTATTCTAGGAATATTCTTAGGATATTCTACGGATGTGCTAGGAATATGTTTAGGATATTCTAAGAATATACATTATATATTCTAGGAATATTCGTAGGTTATTCTAGGAACATTCGTACGATATACTACGAATATTCTTAGGATATTCTACGGATATGCTAGGAAAATGTTAGGATATTCCAGGAATATGCTTAGGATATTCTAAGAATATACGTAGTACATTCTAGGAATATTCCTACAATATTGCTACGATATTCTAGGAATATTCTTAGGATATTCTACGGGTAAGCTAGGAATATGTTTAGAATATTCTAGGAATATGCGTAGGATATTCTAAGAATATAAATAGAATATTCGTAGGATATTCTAGGCATATTTTTAAGATGTACCAGGGGTATATGTAGGTTATTCTGATAATATAGTTAGGATATTGTAGGAATATTCCTACAATATTCGTACGATATTCTAGGAGTATTGTTAGGATATTCTACGGGTAAGCAAGAAATATGTTTAGAATATTCTAGGAATATGTGTAGCATATTCTACGAATATAAATAGGATATTCTAGGCATATTTTTAAGATGTACCAGGGGTATATGTAGGTTATTCTGATAATGTAGTTAGGATATTGTAAGGATATTCGTAGGAAATTCTAGGAATTCGTTTAAGATATTGTAGGAATATGCGTAGGATATTCTAGGGATATGTTAAGGATATTCTAGGAATATGCGTTGCCTAATCTACGACGACGTGGCCTTATCCGCTAGTTTTCGTAGAAGGAGAAACAATACAGCCTGGTATTCCTAAGATTTGATGAAAGTATTGTCTTTAATTAATTTTTCAGTAGTTCAGATTCAAAAGTGTTATAGAGGGTGGCACTGCAAAAACTATATTCTAAAATGTGATGATTTCCGATGCCTCTTGTAAACAAAAGCCTGCAACGCTCTGTTTCGCATGCACATACAAAACTTTTCTGTCCATTTATTTCGTGACTGTCGAGAACACTTCTGTAAGGGTTATCTGCCAACACGTTGCTTCACATATACAGGATGGTATAATGAAAATTGCCCACTTTATTATTTGTGACTACTGGGATGTCTTTTGTAAAGAAACACCCTAAACGCCTTGTTTCATATGTATACTATATATATGACCCTACTATAACATTCCACCCAAATCATTTGACCAAAGCCAAGAAGTCTTCTGCAACCTGTTTCACCCTGAGGTCCTACAAAGTAATAATAATAATCCAGCCCGCTTATTTGCTAATTGCTAAGAAGTCTCCTACAACGAAATGATCACAACATCGCGATTTACATATACAAGGCAAACGAACTCCTTAGATGAAAATGAAACAACTGTATCGGAGTCCAGTCGGGTCAAGGATTTCGCCAGGATTTTCAGTTTGGCGGGGTGTAAAGGCAAAATTGGGAGAGTGTAAGGACTTTTGCATGGTTTTTATCGATATTTGACCACAAAAAAATAAAGTTGGGGAGTGTTGTGAAGAATTTGGTTGTACCACCTCCACAGGGGGATCTAGCGGAATCACTGAGTCGGGGGACTGTACACATGTGCTTCACCAGCGAGCGTTCAGTTGAGATTTATGTGTCGCTGGAAAAGTTTCGCAGTTTTTTGAAATAACTTAACTAGCTTCGTAGTCCTAGTTCGTGAGCTTAAACTTGTCGACGGACATATATGTTGGTAATATAACACTCCTCAGCTTTAGTTGATGAGACCTAAAACCATTCAATATAACCTTTATAACTCCCTGCGTTTTGGAAATACCCACATATATGAACCAGTAATATATCTTTTACAAGATAAACTTGTATTTTTTTGTAGGATAATCATAAACGAGGCATTAGAAATACTGTTAGAAGAAGATGTACATCAATAGGGTAGATAATCAGAATTCAAAATGTGATTGGGTTGACAATGTTGCAAACCACATTTTTCTTCAAATGGCAGTACGCTGACTTAGATGATGTTTGATATATCCGTAAAGATCGTGATAAACACCATGTGTAAAGCAGGGAATACAGTGTTTCGAACTGTGAATAAAACAAACGTTCTAAAATTAAATAACACTTTTAGAAAGGTCGCGAAGCATGTCTATGAGAACAACTAATAAATCAGTTAAATTGTACCGGCTCCGAAAAATGAAGCTATTGAGACGGGTAGGCAGTGACATGTTTATGTGGGACGAAGGGTCCGAACAATCAAAAACTCTGTTTAATGCACAATTAGCGTACCTTTTTACCTATTAATATATATTTAAAATATTTTATATCTAGACACATTTTGACCCCTCGAAAGTACCTATTCTAAGGAATTTGCCTGATCATAGATTTTATTAAGGAGTTGCACTCCGTAATACTTTTGAGCAATCTTGCATCGTAGCTACTTTTGCAGTCACTTGTCACTTTCTTATTAACTAAAATACATTATCACATTGCGACAATTAACTTCATAAATTCTTGGAATAGGTTTATTTCAATTTGGAGGCCTCTGATTTAGGGTTTCAAGTTTGAAATCTTGTGTCTTATGAACGTAGTCAAAAGACAGTCATGTTTACATGTTTGTTGTTATTCTTACGTCAGAAAGCATTGTATTTTTTATCTTCGGGTGTTAGGCTACATTGGCTCAGGCTTCGTTACGTTACGAAAGGTCAAGGAATTAGCGGTCATGGCATTATTAAAGGAACGAATACGTCATTCACTTGGTAGATAGGTAGACAGGAAACCTCACTTAGCAAAATTGGTCGCGGGTTTAAATCCCAAATGAAATATATCTATCTATCCATCTATCTATTTATCTATCTATCTATCTATCTATCTATCTATCTAATTCACAGCCATATTCAATCCACTAGTGGATGAGGCCTCTCCCCGAAGGTTATATATATATATAAACTGCCCGCCTCGCTGACCTGGCGGTTAAAGTCGCTGATTGCTGATAATGGGGTCCCGTGTTGGATTCCTGTTTTTTCCAAGGGATATTTCCAAAGTGAAAGGGTCTTTGTCTACCCAGCACCGTGATGCAATTTGGGAGCTGATGTGTATAAAAGACAGTATTTTACCGAAACCGTTCGGTTCTTGACCTCGTTGTCCGGTGTCCGGTACGACCTCAGAACCGGACGTTAAATATCCGGTATTTTTTTATATTACTAGTTGTTCTATTCTCTGTTCAAATCATATTATTTTTTAATTCCGTGGAAAGAAGATTTAGTTGAATATGGATTCTAAAATGATGACAGTAAGGTAACACAGATATGGATTGAGTAATGAATATCAGTTATGTTATGAATGATATCCAGATCGACGTGTCCACTCATAATTTACTGTAGACGGTGATTAGTTGCGAATAAATGTAAATAACAGATAAACAGTACTCTTCAGTGTAAAATATTTTATATATGTTGTAACTTGTGTCTTGTTTCCTGCCTGTTTTGTAATTTTTGAGTTTTTTAAATAGAGTTTTATGTTCATGCTTAAGTAGTATGCATATTCTTATATTATGATAAAATGTATATAATTTTCATGTAATAACCTTGAAACTGACTTGTTCTATACCATAATACATGTTTCTATGCTACATAGTCAACGGAACGCAATAAATCAATATCAATATCAATAACTGCCTTTTACAACCGGCTGATCACGGCCCTAGTGCGATTCCATTCCGCAACGAATTTGTTGTTCCGTCGCAGAGATGTTATCGTTTGCAAGATGGAAGTGATGCCAATTTGGCTTATTCTTGCTACATCTAGCATATTTGGAGAGACATTTAGCCATACAATTATACAAAATGCTTATAGCCTTTAATATGACTTATTTTATGAAACTCTTGTCATTTTTGGCGTTTTTTATTAACCACTAAATGATTTCCAAAAATATTTATTTTTAAAATAAGGTGTAAACTTGAAAAATAAGCCTTTAGGAATACAAATATACAAAATGCTTATAGCTTTAAATATACATTATTTTATGAAACTTCATTTTTGGCCTTTTCTATTAGCCATTAAATGATTTCTAAAAATACTTCTTTTCAAAATAAGGTATAAATAAAAAAAAAGCCTATCTGCAATTAAATACAATGGTATTAATTAATTTCTCCAGAAAGAGCGTGATTTACCGTATTACGCAACAAACCCTTGTTTTTTTTCTCTCTCCCCACCCCATAGATTCAGAACTACTCAACAATACTTGCCAACTCAAATAATAATTTTATTGTCAGTCTGGTAACTTCCCCATTTAGTACTTTTTAATAGTTTCAAACAACTCTGAATGCAATGTGATACTAATTCGCATTGACAAACGTTTTGTATTAAACGGTAGAGCTACCTCTTTAGCTTTTATGTTATCCTGTTCATTCGTAGTAGTTATAGAGCCGTTGCTGGGTTACCAACAATATGTTCGTTACAATGAGAGGCGATGTATTGTTCAACACTATTAAATCACAAAATCAAAGAATGGGATTCTTGAGAGCACTTTTAACTCTGAATGGAATGTGATACTAATTCGCATTGTCAACAGTTTTGTATTTACGGTAGAGCTACCTCTTTAGCTTTTATGTTATCCTCTTTATTCGTAGACAATATGGAGCCGTTGCTTCGTTACCAACAATATGATCGTCACAATGAAAAGCGATGTATTTTTTAACACTATTAAATCACAAAAGTGAAAGAATGGGATTGTTGAGTGCACTTTTATCTCTGAATGCAATGTGATAATAATTCGCATTGTCAACAGTTTTGTATTTACGGTAGAGCTCCCTTTTTTGCTGTTATGTTATCCTGTTTATTCGTAGACAATATGGAACCGTTGCTGGATTACCAACAATATGTTCGTCACAATGAGAAGCGATGTATTGTTTAACACTATTAAATCACCAAATTCAAAGACTGGGATTGTTGAGAGCACTTTTAACTCTGGATGCAAGGTGATACTAATTCGAATTGTTAAAAGTTTTGTATTTACGGTAGAGCAACCTCTTTTGCTTTTATGTTATCCTGTTTATTCGTAAACAATATGGAGCCGTTGCTGGGTTACCAACAATATGTTCGTTACAATGAGAAGCGATGTGTTGTTTAACACTATTAAATTACAAAAGTCATAGAATGGGATTGTTGAGAGCACTTTGAACTCTCAATGCAATGTGATACTAATTCGCATTGTCAATAGTTTTGTATTTACGGTAGAGCTACCTCTTTAGCTTTTATGTTATCCTCTTTATTCGTAGACAATATAGAGCCGTTGCTGGGTTACCAACAATATGTTCGTCACAATGAGAAACGATGTATATTTTAGCACTATTAAATCACTAAAGTCAAAGAATGGGATTGTTGAGAACACTTTTAACTCTGGATGTAAGGTGATACTAATTCGAATTGTCAACAGTTTTGTATTTACGGTAGAGCTACCTCTTTTGCTTTTATGTTATTCTGTTTATTCGTAGACAATATGGAGCCGTTGCTGCGTTACCAACAATATGTTCGTCACAATGAGAAGCAAAATATTGTTTAACAATATTAAATCACAAAAGTCAAAGAATTGAATTGTTGAGTGCATTTTAACTCTGAATGCAATGTGATACTAATTCGCATTGTCAACAGTTTTGTATTAAACGGTAGAGCAACCTCTTTAGCTTTAATGTTATCCTGGTTATTCGTAGTCGTTATAGAGTCGTTGCTGGGTTACCAACAATACGTTCGTTACAATGAGAAGCGATGTATGTTTAACACTATTAAATCCCAAAATCAAAGAATAGGATTGTTGAGAGCACTTTTAACTCTGCATCCAATGTGATACTAATTCGTCTTGACAACAGTTTTGTATCAAACGGTTGAGCTACCTCTTTAGCTTTTATTTTATACTGTTTATTCGTAGTCGTTATAGAGCCGTTGATGGGTTACCAACGATATGTTCGTTACAATGAGAAGCGATGTATTGTTTAACACCAGGGGTGGAATGGAGGGTATACGCGGGTACACGCCGTGTACCCACCTAATAGTATAAATCACAGCGTGTACCCACCTCAGTGCATAAATATAAAGGAACGTGTTCCCAAATCCGGATTTTTATTGAGCAGCGTGTACCCCCCAAAAATCTTACCATTCCAGCCCTGTTTAACACTATTAAATCACAAAATCAAAGAATGGGATTGTTGAGAGCACTTTTGACTCTCTATGCAATGTGATACTAATTCGCATTGACAAGAATTTTTATTAAACGAGAGAACTACATCTTTAGCCTTTATGTTATCCTGTTTATTCGTAGTCGTTATAGCCGTTGCTGGGTTACCAACAATATGTTCGTCACAATGAGAAGCGATGTATTTTTTAACACTATTAAATCACAAAAGTCAAAGAAGGGGATTGTTGAGCGCACTTAACTCTGAATGCAATGTGATACTAATTCGCATTGTCAACAGTTTT
>JAGDQP010064618.1:751-11545 GCA_022664845.1 Lepisma saccharinum | reverse complement strand
AAACCAGAGCATAATCTAATTTGCTTTTACACTTTGAAGTGATGAATGTATACAATGTTTGGTGTGGATTAAAAAATTTCCACACTTCACATAACTGAAAGGTGTTCATAATCTGTCGAAATTCCTGGCTAAAATTGTTATTAGATGTAGACGCAGATTGTTCATAGATGGAATTAAAATCACCCACGATAACATAGTGTCCCGTTTTAATAGATTGAAGGTAGCAGGCTAGTTCAAAGAAAACTTGTTTACGCCCCTGTCTACCGTCAGACCCACTGTTTAAATAAACATTTATAATGGTAAGACCTTCTATATATATACCAAAAATTCTACCGTTGGGATTTTTATAGACAACTTCAAATTCAATATCTTTTCTGATCGCGAAACTGCATCCCACTTTTTCTACTACATTATAATTTTTGACATAAGTATAATTATAAATATCAAGATTAACACAGCTGATCTCTTGAAAAGCAATTATATGAATAAGCTGGTCTCTAAGAAAGTTTGTAATTGTTTGACAAAATTTCTGACTCGAAGCTTTACATGTATTAAAGGTCCCAATTCGAAAGTTATATAAATCAGAGGGCGATGTCATGGATTGTTTATAATAGAGTTCCAAAGTCCAGTAGCTTACAAGAAGCAACCAAAAGAGCTGGCTTATGTAACCTTGGAACTTCATGTTGAATAACCAATGACCGCAATGTAAACACTAAAGAATGTACTTTCCGAAGAGCACTGGACGCAGACGTGGATCCGTTAAAGGGGGTCACCGAGCACTTGATATTTATCCAGGAAAAAAGAAAAACATTTTTCAAAAAAGTCACCGACAGAATGTCGGGAGAAAAGGATGAAGCTACTACCTTCCTCTGCCGCAGACCACGGTTGCTATGGCCTGCCGTGTCTTGATAAAGTTCCGGGGAGATCAAGAAGAGAACTGCATGTATGTCACCGACTGAATGTCCAAAAAGAAGGACGCAGCCGTTATCTTCCTCCAACCCGAACTACAATTTTGGTTTCCTTCCGTATTTCGAGTTTTTAATAATGGATAACGAACTTACCTTGGCCTTTTTATATCTGGTACGTTTATAAGGTCCCTTGGAAATACCCTCGTCCGAATCACTGGAGGTGATATCCTTGGTTTTATGAACTTCGCTGTCACTTACACCCGCTTTACCTGGTACGAGAAAGGATCCAGACTGTTCTGCTGTTTCCGTCGTGAAAGTATTTTCTCTGGCACAATCAGAAATAAAAGGCGCAATGGGAAAACCTTCTACTGCAGACACTAATTCACTATCAGACGCTATCTCGGTACACAACACTTCAGCCGATGCTATATTTTCTTGTTCTTTTTCTTCTATTGCCTCTGCCACAGGTTTAGCACTGTCAACGAACGTTTCAGGCGTACGTTCGTTGAGATTCCCTGTGTCTGTGGTAGCAGTCTGCTCTGTCTTATCACTAGATGACTCACCTAAAACAAGGGGCAAACTGTGTGTCTGTTGCAAACTTTGTTGTATTGTAGGAAAATTAGTGGAAGTTTTTTTTTAATGCGGGAGTTGGATTAGGGTCTATCGGAGTATACTCGAGAGACTGTGTGAGATTTTGTTGTACATTATTATCAGTCGGAAATACTTGAAAATGTAAATTTGAAAATCGCAAATATCTGGGAGGAACTCGATTTAACTTGGAAAAAAATATCTGTCTCTTACCACTGTACACTTCAAACCTAGTATTTTGATAGGAAATTTTCTGGACGGCAGAAACTCTGCCATACACTGAAAAAAAATCCTCGATCTCCTGATCCGTTATCTCTATCGGCACTGTCCTTACGATAAAACTGGGCTCTGCTGGTCGATCTAAAGTCTTCTGATAATACATACCTAAGTCCGTTCTGGATATATATAGCCTGATTATTGCACTGTCGTAAAACTCTATCTACAACTTCTCTATTGACGCATTTAACGTACACTTTTTTTAAATAGTTACACAGTTCAATGGCTAAAACTTCACTAGGCTCTAATCGGAAACAATCATGAACCATGTCATGTACTGACAAAATGGGTGGGCGTTGAGGAAACGTAGTAAAGTCAACTGACAAAGTATTTACTCGCACTATTTGTTTTCCATATGTAGCCATTAGAAAAACTTTATACAATACGAGATGCACAAACTAGGAAAAAAGCGGGAGTCGGGGACAAAACCACTCCACCGACACCGCCACCACACACTCTGCGATCGCACACGAGCGAGCAGAAAGACGACCGTTCCGCTCACCACCCATGGAACGACTGTACGAGCCAACTGAGCTAAATTTACAAGATATAAACAGTTGCATGAACGAGCAATAAGAAGAACATTGCAAGTTAAGACTGCCCCTGTCTATGTTTCGAGCAATTTCTGTTATTAAAACATGTTTTGGTGTTTAAACTTATTGCAGTGTGTTCTGCAGATTTGTACATTAATTATTTCGTTAAGTGATGAAGCAAATGTTCTTTCTCTTCAAACTTCTGAATAAGGAACGTAACATAGGGAGAAGCATACAGCTACGGAAATACAACGGATTGATTACGTCAAACCAATCAGAGGATGATTTCCGTTGTATGACGTAGGAGATTAAATTCTCAGTATTTCATGCTATATTTCTACGTAACGGAAAACCGTAGCGCTGAAATTTAAAAAACATTTTATGTTATTTAATCCGATGTACACAAACAAACTGTAAAATGTATAAGGACGGGGAAAACGGAAATGTCCATTCTTTCTCCTCCCCTATCGCGGCCTTGGCCTTAGATGCGTCAAGGCCATAAACAAAACTCAAGTTCAAACACTTGTCCGCAACATGTTTTAAGTTCTAAATAGACTCCTATCAAGATCAAGAAAACTTGTTTAATAAAAAATAAGTGTGTGTGAATTTCAATCTAATAAGTGCAAAGTTGTTACCGTAATCAGTGATGTGCTTCAAAAAAGATGTCCAAGCGTTAACACCTGGAATCTTGAGTAATGTCTGCCATTACGTTAGAAGCGGAGAAGATTAGCTTCTCTCAATTTTGAGCAGAGTATGTTAAGCATGATGTTAGAATATAGTTTGTGCATGGCAAAGCATTCCATTTTCTTACAGGGATCTATTTAGTATATAGTGTAAATATTCAGGAAGGGAAAGGAAGTTACTAATTCCGCTACGCTTTTGGAAATTGTGTTCTGGTGCCGCAAGCGCAAAAACACACAATTGAATATATCACACTTTTTCACTTTTTTTTAAGGTGCCGCGATGGCTTAGAGCGCTCACTTCTGGTGCATGGGTTTCCTGGGACCCATGTGCATGTGTTTTCCCGTTTCCTTCCACTTTCCTCATTCCAACAATTCTCCCATCATCCATCCGTCCTGAGCCAAAGTTGCCTTGATGAATGCGCTTAAATAAAATTAAAAAAAAAAAAAAATCGGACCCTGCTCAGGCGGACCAGTGAGACCATTATGATTAGGGTTCTCCCTCATTTTAATTAATATGTTAACTAACACTACTATCGTGGATTGATTTGAAAGTTAAATGTTCAGGTTTTAACCCCCCCCCCTTTTTTTTTACATTTGTTTCAGTTTTTGTAGTTTTAATTCTGCTATATCTGCTTTAGCAGTTGCCTCCCTTGCTCGGTGCTGCGCCTCCATCATTCGAGAAATGGCTTCCTTCATTCTTGCCTCCCGCTCCTTCAACATGTTTTTTTCAATTTGTAGTTTAATTGCGTGGAGTTCCATCAACGCATTCGTTTCCACCTGTAGTTTTGTTTTTCTGGCCTCAGCCTCTTCCCGTAATATGTTGTCTCGAAAACTTGGTATTGTATAGCTTAGGCGATCCCTTATAATTCGGCACCCGCCTTCAGTCTCATCTTGTGCTGAAAAATGAAAAAGAATAACTAGTTTGAATATAAAATTACAATTATTGAAACCTTACTTAATAATATCTGCATTGAATATACACTTTTAACACTCTTCCCGTGTTGTGTTCAATAAATCCATACATCAAGTATATGAGTCTTTTTCATTACTTGTTGGCTTGACGGTGACCTCGGTGGGTGGATTAAAATAGCATCCTAGCTCCGGAGTCATTTTCAAGTTACAAGGTAAATAATAGCTGAAACGGAAGGATGGAGATGGCATAAAACTTACAAATAACCAGCTTCATTCTAACATCGTTAGTATTGCATCAGGCGATATGTCCAGTAATGTAAATCCAGTGTTGTCAGTTTGTGAAGGTGGAAAATCAACGGGGTTTCGACTGTTAACTGCATTTCTTCTTTGAAAATTTCTTTTTAAAGTAACCCGATCATAAGAATAAGAAACTTTCAAACGTTGTCCTTTGTTTTATTTGAAGTCTTGTGTATGATCCAGTAGTTGTGTAACCAGTTTCTGCGAGATGGTTAGATAAACTAGTATCAGCATTGCCTCTTTTAGTATTCGTGGGTGGACCGGTTGCATTGAAGTCATACCTATGTAAAAATCTGAACATTCACATTTAACTTTGTAAACATCTGAAGACTCTTCTGTATTAGTGTAACTCATGTATCCGGCAAAAGATTTTTCCATGATTTTCGGTGGTATGGGCAGTTTTCAAGTAATTTCTATAGTCGGTTTTGGATAATTTTCTTTCAAGAGTGGATGGTTAAAAAGTTTATTTTCTTAAAAATCAACCAAAATTAAATGTGGACACGACACACTCAGTAAAGATTAGGATTACTTTTATGAAATATTTTATTCAGAGATGAAATATAGGAAATAACCAGAAAAACGTTGATTTTTTCTCCTTCACAAACTGCCAACACTGGATCCACATCAGTTCACATATTGCCTAATACTGTGGCGAGGAAATGATAGCGATGTTAGACCAAGAATGAAGCTGATTATTAGTAAGTTTTCATCATCTTCATCCTTATATTTTACACCTAAACCTTGTAAGTTGAAAATGACCCCAGAGCGGGATGCAAAGCTAGGATGCTAATTTAATTTAAATACCAATTAAGCAATATGATCACTTGACCCGTTCACGTGATGTAACGTACTCGATATATGAAGCTTGTTACCTTCATCCGGCAGAGCCTAAAGCCCGGTAACTCAATCCATTTCTGTGTGGGCATGGAGTTGGTCAATTCGTTAATGTTGCAATTAAAAATTGTTAAAAATAAAACTTATCCAATGCTTCGCGTGCCACAGCTGGGCCCTGTTTTTTTACTGTCTAGTTTTAGTTAATCACTACCTGAGGAAATGTGATCGCTAACTCATGTCTAAACTGTCCTAACTTGTAATTTCAATAGTGTCTACCTTTGTTATACAAGTTTAAAAAATATAGTGAAATATTGCTTTAAAATGATACCGGGGAACTTGAACCAATAATATTAACTTTATAGAAATCAACTAACAAGAAAAGTATCATTAAGTTTCTAAGGCAAACATAAGCAATGTATTGAAGTTAGGAAGAAAATAGGGACGAATCTTAATTAATTCTAAAAAAAAAAATAGTTCCTGAAAATTACAAACCAAACCACGCAGGAGGAAGCTAGAATTTCTCACTAACGAATTTGATTATTATACGATGTACAAGGTCACCAAATATAAAAATGGATGATCTGGTTCAAAATCTGTTCCTTGTGTTGATTTAGTATATAATTACCCTCATTACGTTTCTATACATATATTTAAGACTACTCTTTCATTCTTCAGGGAAACTATTGCCTGAACACACAAACATTTGAATCGTAAATCAATTTTTTTGCCAGGTTCCTCCTCATTTCGACCCACAGCTATTGCCAAAATGAAGGAGTACTACTGAAAAAAAAAAGTTGGAGAGAAAGATTGACACTCGGTTAAGACCGAACTGAATACTTGTACATGGTTGATCAGCAAAATAATCGTTCGATCATATTCGTCGCTTGTAAAATTACTTGTGTTAAATGCTATTTCGAATTTCACCTTTCGATTAGGTTTTGTTAACTACTTTTTCCTAACAGATACAGCAAAGTGTTTTCGTGACTTCACATGTAGTTAAAAAAAAAAAAAAAAAAAATGTTGACTTTAACCGACGACATTTGAAAATATTTACTTATGAACAATATATCCTAACAATCAGTCAATTAAATTGAAAGTACAATCGTTTAACGAAATAATAATGACTGTAGCTTATTTTAAAGTCTACAATTTGTGACCACGAGGGTAAAAGAAGCTATTTCGACGTGCACATTATGTACAATATACCTAAAGGAATGTTCATTATGCAACAGTTTGATTAGTGTAACAGGGTAACCTAAGAAATTACAATATGACAAAACTGAAAATGAACTTAAGTTCTGTAGTTACTGATTCCAAATTACCTGGCGCTCTAACTCTACTTTCTTCCTTTTCTTTCTCCACAACTGTCTCGACAACGTATTCAGTTATTAGTTCCTCTTCAGTGGTACTATTTACAGGTGTGTCATTCGCCAATCCAATAATTCCTGAAAGTATATAATTTCTTGTAGATAATTTACATATATTTCAAAATGCGAGAGATTTAATATGCTGTAATGTTATGTCAAGAACCTATTTCCCATACTCTTACCTTTGGAGCAGCAATCCTTCCCAATAACCATGGCACTGATTACTATAACATATAACTAGAGCTAGGATTTTTATATAGTACCATATTCATAACCGTGCTGTTGCATAAAGATGTTAAGCCTAAACAAACGAAATGAAGCCAAATTTGTATCTTTCCGTTTGCCTGTTGTTTCACAGAGAATCCGAAGTTAATTTTGCTTAAATATATTGATAGAAGTTGGCAAAATTTATCGACTGCATCCAGTGACACATATTTTTATCACTATGCAATTGCAATCAAAGCAAAAATTCTAAATATTCTTTTGTTCTAATAACGTTTAGTATTGATAAAATACACCGAAATTCCGTACAAGATTTCTTCACTTTAAGAACCCCAGAAAACGAATTTATTGAATTCAAAAGTATTTTCTGTATGTATATGTATGGAAGGGTCACAGCCACAGTGGACTCAAAATAATTCGTCCTATCTTTATTCACTTCTTTTATTGATATGCAAATTAAGTCTATATTTCTGACTCAGTGAAATTGCTTGGACTAAATTAGATCTGTACTCTGTTGCCTTTTGAAATTGTCCATTTATTTTAATAATGTGTAACTTAAGAAGTAGGTGTTCGGCAATGAACTATCCAGTTCCCTAAAGCCATAGAGTTTATTATGTGAGTTAATATGACTCTGTACAGTGATTTCACTTGTGCAGTCCTTTTGAAGTGACTCTCAATAATTATATTCACAAGTACGCAAAATCAGTACAACGTATTTCTATCAGCTGTCCTCAGTGGATGAGTCGGTACACTAGTGTTGCTACGATACGACACACACTCTGGACAAGTTATTATCGAGACGAGACTCCCTAAATGTCGTCTCGTGGGCAACACTACGGTAAACTTATGGCATTTGTAATCAAGGGTCCCGGGTTCGAGTCCAGGTGACGAACATTTTTTTCTCAGGTGCAAAACCAGTAGTGGTTCGGATTCCACTTTAAGCTGTTGGTCCCGTCCTTCATAACCCCGCTGCTGCATGAGGACATTAAGGAGAAACAAATTTATTTCTATCCATATGTAATATAAACAAATAAAGCAATATTTAAACAAAGAAACAAAAAAACTGGTTTAAACAAAAAATAATTATTTGGTTTTTATTACAAAACCCATGGTTTTAGCCAACATTGCTTTCGGCAGCATACAGCGCCGAAATGAAGCAATTGCGCACCTTCGATGATCTATACTTTTCTTTATTTACATGCAGGAATCTCGTGAGGTAGTTTTGTCGATGTTTTGCAATAACCTCTATATCCTAGCAATCTTGAATCGGTATGCTCCGTGTGATATATATATATATTTTTTTAATGTAGTCCAAAAGCAAAATTCAGAAACAAAATCGCAAAATTTGTAGGTTTCGGTGAAGTCAACACAAAATATGTAACAGAACGAAATATGTAAAATAAAGTTAAAATATAACGATACTAATGTTACAGTTCATAAACATTTCTACTTAATTCCGTTCTATATAACTGCAAATAGATTATTGCATAAAATTCATAGTCCTACACATAACATTTTGCGGAATAAGCTACCCTTATCAATAGGTATAATGGAAGGCAGGTTGGGAAAAGTGGACGGATGTGCTGGTAATTTGAAGCACTTTTCTAAAATGTAAACACCCGAGTTGGCGTTTGTCATACAACATTATTTTTTTCACACACGAAAAAAAAAAAAAAAAAATGTTCACCTGGGACACACATTAATACACTGCAGTTTGTGCCTGAATGGGCGATCTACTGGCAACTCTTCTTATTGACTTCCACTATCTTGGATGTTTACATTTTAAAACAGTGCATTATCAGCACATCTGTTCACTTTTCCATAATTTTACCTTCCGAATAGAACGAATTTTGACTATTTCCCATAGATCATACGAGGGTGAATCAATGCGAAATATCTCACACACACATACACAAAAAGGAAGTTATTACCTGTTTTTTTTAAGTACATGAAGTTTGGAGATTGAAGTATTAGTAGTACTTGAGGAGCAAAGTTTATCTGTACAATAAACGCCGAGAGTGATGAATACGGTTTGTGTAGCAGGGCTGCCAACTTAAAGTGACGAATCAACATGCAAACGAAGAAAAATAAAGCTTTGGGTAAGATAGAAACCTCAAGCGCTGTTTGACAAATAAAAATGTGTTATTTTAATAAAAGGTTAAACAGCTTTTTGTTAAATCAAATTTATTAGGTCATGAACGTGACCGTTGACCTCCATACTGTCGCAATATTGTATTTATAGCCTAATAATTTTAAAAAATATACATGTGGTTTATTTTGGTGTTTTTTATACGTGATGTAAATTTCATGTTGGAATGACAATGGGAGCTGGAGCTACGACTCTTATTGTCTACATGTACTATCATGGCCAAAATTATGTTCACATGACTTTCTTATACACGATTTTTCTCTAAGCCTGCAAGATAGACCACCCAACTAACGTTGAGTCGACGGTGTGTGAATCTGAGAGTGTGTGCGGGAACGAGCAAGGGTTGGAATTTTTCTTTTCTTTAACAGAAAACATTATCATATGTCCTGGGCTCTGGAGAGATATTTATGATTTCTTGTAGTATGTAGCAAATAATGAAAAAAACTTAAGAAAGTCGCATTTCTAAAACCAAAACAGGGAACCTAACACTATCTTTACTTTAGATAAGTCACTAGTTGAAATTTACTGAAAAGTGTAATTTAAATTGTCCAGTAGAAAAGACACTTACCGAACATGGAGAAACGAAAATGAACTTTCAAACTTATGGTTGCTAGGTAATTATTTCTTTCTTAATGAACCGAGTATTCCATAGAACACTAACGTTATAAACGAAAGACAAGAAAAAACGTCCTGTTCTATCAGTTCTTAAAAATGGGGCACGATATTCATGTTTTAGGCCAAAAATGTCTGATAATAAGTTGATATTCACGTTTATCATCTACAAAGATTTAGTAGCAAAATACGCAAAATATCTTGCGTGCGAAGTTACAGTAAATGTAATTTCTCTCTCTCTCTCTCGCTATATATATATATAAAATAAATCCACTAGTGGATGAGGCGTCTCCCCGAAGGGAGGAGTTGGTCTACTGCTCCCACGCTGACCACACAAGTAGGGATGGGAGCTCTCACTGTGATCGCCACTGTCTTTTATTCACAGCAGGTCCCCAATTGTTCTTACGATGCCTGGGTCAACACCGAAATTTTTGAGACCCCACCGGGAATCGAACGCGGGACCACTCGCACCGAAGTCGAGCTCGCTACCGACTACGCAAAAGCTCATATATATATCACGAAGAACAGGAGTTCTATGAGTGACGCTAAGAAACGAGTCTGTTAGCGGCACTCACATATATACAACTGATTTCGGATCCAGCGAACTATAAGCCCAATTTTGATGCTTGAACTTGAATTTGAAAGCTATTTGCCATACTAAGACACAGAAAAAAAATGGATCGGTAGGATCTACCTGGGACCCCATTGCGCCATTTGATAAAAAATTAGTATTTCATATTTCTGGTGATAACACTTATCCCAGACCATATAGGCGGTCGAAGCTTCCGGAATCATAATCATAATCTTAATCCTCAATACCTTACAAACGGTGCATACACGTCAAAATCGGTGAAGGAGTTCAAAAGTTATTACCATTTTATCCCAATCACAGAATTTTCACAAATGATAGAAAAGGACATCTGTCATTCTGTTCTTTTGCTTTAGCCCAAAACGGTTGATAGCAGGGGGATTTTGGGTCCAATTGCGGGCCCCAGCAAGTTAAGGTAAATCGAAACTTCGATTTTGCTCCGTATCTCGAATACGGTAACACCTATCAAAATATATCTTTTGTATGAAGACTATGCAATTTTTTTAATAGGCAGCCTTACAAAATAAGAGGCATCAGTACAAAAAACCCTCGGGCTAAAGAGAAGCGTGACGCAAGAATTCTACTCACAAGAGAGGTTATATCAATTTCGCGAGTTACTGTCTTTGTGTGATGGCGGAAGGATACAAATTCTCTTAATTTTATAACAAAGGAAACACGTTCGCCATAGTGACAGAAAGAAAGTAACGCACAAAGTGGATATCACTCCTTTCCGACTAGAATTCTTGCATCACGTTTGCCTTTCCGTTTCCCTTCCCCTGATATATATATATATATATATATATATATATATATATATATATATA
>JAGDQP010064616.1:0-11545 GCA_022664845.1 Lepisma saccharinum | reverse complement strand
AATGTGCGTACTTTTCACTGCCTCAAAGGAAGAAAAAAGTCTAATAGCAAGGCCAAGACAGAGCTTTCCTTCGAAACTACAAAATAAAAAGGAATTTCTCTTAAAAAAACTTTAGGTGAAGGAGTACCGAACCCGAGACCACTGAATCCCAAGTCCAATGTCTTACCGATTTTTTTTACCATTTTATTAAATCTGAGTTGGACTTCAGAATCAGAATAAACGGAAAATATTACAAAAAACGTTAAATGCAAATAAAGTTATAAAACAAATTACACAATAACATTTCAAAATAACCTATTTAAAATATAAATAAAATATAAACCATTTTAAAAATAAAATTATGCGATGAACTGGTATCGAACCCGGGACCACTGTATTACAACTCCGACGCCTTATCCATTACTCCAAGTAGCCAACTACCAACCACTGCTTTGTGAGAGCTCTTTATATCAATTCCGTACACGAGTAACAGACGCTATTAATTACGAAGTGTTCACACATCATGGTTGTCCTCTCTGCAGACAAGTCTCTGCCATTTTGTTCCGTTCTCCCAGCAGTTCTGTTTGTTTAGAAAACAGGAAACAATGTGTTTTACCATTAACAAGCTTCGGAGAAAAATAGCAGCTAAGCCAGTAACTGCTGTTTTTCATCGGTTGTAGCAATCATAGCAATTTATCCCATGAAGCAGTGAAAAATAGCTGTTACGCTAGTTTTGCCCATCTCAAATTCGCACCTATTTTTGAAGGTTTTACACATGTTTGTTTGCTTTTTTTGTGTATTGTATAGATGCGCCATCCCTTCCAGATATCAAATCCGGCATAAAGTAGATTTTCACATTTTTGGCGTTTATTGCCTTCTTCAAACTGCCGATTCAATTTTCCCCAGCGTTTCAGACTATGACGAATCCAACGTTGTATGGTTCACCTCTGGGTGAATTGTAGTTACTGAGATCGAGGGTGGACAAATATACCATGTCAAAATACATGAGAAAAATGGAGAAAACTAAGTAAATGAAAAGGAACTGTCAGTTTTAGAGTAAAAGTCATAAGCATTCCCACTGTTTGAGACAATGACGAATCCAACGGTGTATGGCTCAACTCTATCGGACTTGTAGTTGCTAAGATCCAGGGGGACGGACAGACAGACAGGACAAACTTTATATCTTCCCTTATTCACTGACGTTCATACGGGTGAGCTAATAATAATAATAATTACTATTACTACTACTATTATTATTATAAGCTTGCCTTTTGAACTTGCAGGACGAAATTACTGTATAAGGTATTATTATTAATTTAATTTTTCCTGGATATTTTATTATTTCGGATATCAGCTAGAACTAATTCATCTATAAGTCGTCGTATAAATATATTTCGGCGTGTGCTTTGAAGTAAACAACTTACATGAAGAATGCGGTTAATACCAAATATCAGCTCTGAACTTAGCAATTTTTGGCTTATGTGTTTACCTGTCATGATGGTGTAGAGGCAATGTGCTCAACTATTCAGTACCAAAGCTAGCCAATATCTGTTTAAACCCTGTTCAGCCCAAGGTTTTTCACAAAGCGATTGTGAAGAATCGAAGAGTGATTGATATCTCATACTAAACGTGAATCCTGAAAAAAAAAACACGTGTGTCGCTATAAGGAAGAAGATAATTTCCAAATGTTTATTGAGAAAGGCGAAATGAAGTCTATGGAGTTAGTAGAACGATTAAGGCCATTTCGTTGCTCTGAAGTATCTACTTTTTATGTCATTATTCTTAGAATGAAATACTACAATTTGTTAAGCATGTTTCAGTAGAGTAACCTGTGGAATATCGCTATCGTGCTAGACATCTAAACTGAATATCTCGGTTCGGTTCCCAACCAGGTAGGGTCATTTTCCGCATAAATTAATGGCTGCAAACAGAGATTCATCTTAGGTTGGAGCACTTACGAGGCATCAATGGCGAGAATCAGAGTAAGCAGTGTATGTGTTCTTTAGCATAATGATAAGTAGTATTCATATTTTTCATTGGTCTTTGTCACTCCCTCTGTTTCTTGATGTTTTCATATCATGTCTTCGATTCTTTCTCCTCTTCTCCCTCTCTATTCGTCTTTATCTTTTTCTCTTACTTGTTGCTTTTCTCTCATATACACTTTCTCTTTTTGTGCGTTTTGTGTTCCAGAGCTAAAACCGGGTGACTTTTGATGACCTGGTGACCTGGTTATCAGATCTCAATCGAATCACCGGTCGCCGCATCACCCTACTGACCTGATGACCCGTTTCGGCTCTAGCGTGTTTATTCTATCTGTGTGAATTGTTATAAACTCTAGTTCTTTAGTGTTGTGATTATTAGAACATAATATTCGTAATAGATTTGTGCAACAGTAAGTTTTTAAGATCGTGGATTAATACCTGCTTGATCATGATCTACAGATCAAGTGTTTTTACGGAACCGGGGACCTGAGCCATAGACTTCTAAAGGCCGTAAATAAAAGTAAATAAAAAAACGAAATTTCTGACTATTTATCTCTTGGTTCTATAAATTATGCTCACAACTCATTTTTGCTTCCTCTACATGGAGGAATATCCTGACATGCCCAGTTTTGTCGCATATTTATACTACCATATTGGTTGTCAAACTATTTGGCGCATAGTGAAACAATTATCCTGAAGGAAAAATTAGGATTTCTTATAACTCCAACGTCCACTTATTATTGTAAGAGACTGTACACTTGGTATTGATTTAATCTCTGACATTTGAAATCTCACAATCAGTGCTACGAGATAAGAATAATTGAAAAGTGTCACATAAAAAGGAGCTAATGACAATTTCTCCGAATTTAAAATAAAATAGCGATGATGTGCCAGTTTCATGTTTTAATGTAATAGGCGTGCCTTTTACATCATGTAGTCGGTATAATTTCGAATATTTCGTTAAACTTTATTTTTCCTTACTCACATTTTTTTTTCAGATAGTCCCTTTTGCTATTACACTTTTCGATTTTTTATCTAATAATTGATATTAAAACTATTAAAATTCTTACCTGTGTACAGTATCCTGATGATAGGTGAACCTATTTCATTGTTCACTTTACATATATAATTACCAGCATCAACTGGCAGGATAGTTTGGAACTCAAGATCGAAGGTATACGGGTGTATTCTTAGTCGTTTACTGGCTTGCCATCTTTCAAATGTCCCATTGGTAAACGTTACAAGTCTAGTTGTCTGACCATGTTTCTTGGTTTCAGGGTCCCCACATCCTTCACACATCCACTCGATACTGTACACAAGCGGGTGCTTGTCAATGCTTAAACATGGAAACATAGCTGCCTTTCCTATTTCAGCATACTTGAGAATTGGTTCTGCAGGCTGAATTTCGGGACCCAGGTTATGCATTCCTTGAATTGGCATTTGAGGGATTTGTTCTTCAAGTTCTCCAGAAAACTGTCCTGGAAGCATCCTAACTAAAAATCAATTATATACATTTGCTTATTTTTTTGAAGTAGTGATTAAGAAATTTAGTAATAAATAAATACTAATTCCCTTCTCAAGATAATATGGAACGATCAGTAAACATATTAATTTTGGGAGAGGAAATATCAGATCCAGGCCCTGGTTTGTAGTTTATAGTTCCAGTGAATTACAGCTCATCTTAAAGAATATAAATTGCAAAATGTAAATATTTCACGGTATGAATGACATAATTTTTAGTACATGATTTTTACACTGCTTTCTTTGATCGTAATGCCTTTTCAAACAATACAAAAATTTTGGGAGCAATTGAAAGAACAGGTCAATGTACAATGTTGCATTTACAAGTATGATAGATCGTTGAGTGCAAATAGTTGTAATTATTTTCTCTATCTAATTAGCAATGAGGATTTGGAAGATCCTGCTTTTGAATCAAAAATTTATATAAATAATATAATAACTTTATAAATAAATACAACTATTACTTTAACGTAGCCCTCCCTAAAAGAAAATAAAAAATGACAATTGCCTGGAGGAATTCAATAAACAGTGGTTTTCACAACATATAATTGTTTCAAGTAAAAAGGCTGTCATTTAAGGCTGTTCAAGTAACAAGGCTGCTCAAGTGAAAAGATTGTCAACCTAGCCGACCTAAAAGTTGACGTAAGCAGAAATCCTTTTTTCTTCTTTTTTGAAAGCTAACAATAATCTGCCTACAATCTTAAGAAAATCTTAACTGCAGTCAAGAAAAGCACGATATCTAGTATAATAATAAAAAAACAAAAAACAAAAGTAAAGTAATTTAATAGATAGGTAAATAGTGTGTAAACTGTTGTATTCGATGTGATGAGTTCGGATCGAAGTAGTCATATGGTATGAGGCGTTAGTCTGACATCTTCACTGTCACAGGTTCGAATCGCGCCTGCGGTATGAATGCTTGTGGATTTTAACATTGCACAAAAGTATAAACTGGTCAATCCGCTCATTCTTTCGTGATATCGACAGTTCTAGAGTAAACAAAATGCAAATATATTATCTATTTTTGGACTTCAAGAATATCTTTGATCTACTGGACTATAATATTTTGCTTGATAAGTTATATTGGTATTACGTTGAAGCTCACT
Organism: Lepisma saccharinum; assembly: GCA_022664845.1. NCBI lineage: Eukaryota > Metazoa > Arthropoda > Insecta > Zygentoma > Lepismatidae > Lepisma > Lepisma saccharinum. The sequence continues at coordinate 6,960 of JAGDQP010064616.1, read as the reverse complement.
CCTGATTTTAGTATTATCTATAAAAGAGATAATAATACGTAAGAATTGGTCACGGAAAATCAGAGAAAGGAGTAGTTAAAAAAGTGTTCTTCCAAGGCTCCTTAGGCTATTTCTGGTTCACATAATGACCTCCTTCAAAACCTGCGTTGTTTATCCATAACAACTATATATAGTACAAATCTAGATGTTTACGAACAGTGTATTCTGAATTAACTTTAATGCTATTAACATGGTTGGTAAGAAATAAATTATACATTACTGTAACCATTCTAGAACAGCTTTAATTAATTATAATTTCAAGCTGCGCATGAATGTACTATTTTTAGACGCTAATGAACTATGAAAAATAAACATTGTTAATAACCTAAAATTTTAGGGGATATGGCTTGATTCTCAATTGACGTTAAAAACTATTATCTGAATTACCAAAAAATAACTAACAACAGGTAGTTTATATCCCGTGGAATCTGCAAATATCGATAATAAAACTAAACAGAAATTGCAAATTATATACTTTGTATTAGTATATTCTCAAACTAAAAATGGAATCTTAATCTGTTAATCCTATTCTGAAGCGCATTAAGTATTTATTGCTCAGATAAATCAATATATGAAGAATAATTTGAAGGCCTGAATGGCAAACATACCAAGTTCACCGTAATAGTTTTTTTTCAGCAGGAGCGAAAAACATCTTATTATATTTAGCTGAAGTTATTTTGAATTAAAAAAATGTTTTAGTTAGAGTTAAAATGTAATATTATGCAACTGGATAGCCCTTGGAAAGTAAATGAAAACGAACAGAACAATGAAAATACGAAAACGTGGACTTGGGATGTTTTGCAATTCAGATCTTCAATTATGTCTAAATCTCATAAATGATATTGCAAACCATTATTTGAAAAAGTGAATGTAGTGCTTTTACATTGAGTATTACAATATACAATTTACGTTTATAAAATAAAAACTTCTTTAATCAAAATTTTTAAATTCATTCTTTAAAAGCAGGATAGAAAACAGAATTCATATTATTAGTATATGAGTAAAAATACTGAAGAAAAACTTATTGTTAAGGACTTAAAATGTATAACATATTGCCAAGAAACATTTAAAAATTTCCAGTAAGAAATTATAAATTACAAGTAGAAATGTTGTTATTTAGTCCTACTCCTGGATCTTCAAAAGTATATCACATTAGCCTCTGTGGTATTTCTAGAACTTTATATTATCTCGTTTCATGTAATTGTTATTCTATAATCCTTCCTTTATCTTTTATATGTCTTAAATTTTAATAATAATTATTCTTTATAATTTATAACATATTTTAAGAATGTTTCACAATTATAGAAAGTGTAGCTAGGTGATTCCAACAAAGCACTTTCAAACAAGCAACACAATTCTTAAGTCACACATTTTAAAAATTGTTTGTTCAATTTATCTCCGCAATGAATTCGAGTTATACTTGTTTAGTGAAAAGTTGCAATTTTCTCGATAAGCAGTTACCTCACAATAGGCTGCTTTCCTCTGTATATATTCTTATCTCAGAATTATAAGGAACATAATAAGCAGGAACATTATTAAAATTGTGGGGCTTAGAAGCAAAAGTTATAATCTCCACTCCAGAGAACTTCATGGAAGACTCGAAAGAAAATTTATAGTGGTAAATATTATAGTATATTACAAACTACAAAAATAATTAGGGATTTACCTTCATTTACCTTCATTCGATACTTTAATGTATACATTTCCATCAAAATCTCTTTTTCCCAAAAACTGGAGATTGCGGCTTTTGCTTCTAAGCCGAACAATTAGTTATTTCTTCCTAAAACTAAGAATAAAAGTTTATTTGAACTGTACCTGTATTATTAGCTATTGCAGTCGTCCGGAAAAGAACAAAGGACACTACGTATATGAGTGAGTAATCCATTGAAGACCTGGAAGGTATAACGTATAAACATCATTATTATTTTGTAGTTCCCTAAAATTCAATTTTAAATGTGAAAGTAATTTATGTGATTTATTTTATATTTTGAAGGATTTAATTTCTTTTAAATGCTAACATGTGAAGTACAGAAAGTTTCAAGAGCTATTTTTATTCGTACTGGTGCGTATTGTTTAAGTATATCCGCAAGAGGTTGGATATGAAAACGATTTTAGGAGTGACTAGTAACTTTGAAAGACTAACCGTCTCAAACTATTCGGAGAAGCCTTTCAATGCCACAGGAGAGGGTACAAAATAGTAATAGTAATAATAATATCTATATAAAAATGTTCGGAAAGAAGTCAAGGCGGGTACCTGCCTTTCGATGCCTTGCTTCAACAAATAAGACCATACGTAGACATTTTATTCCCGTCTTAGCACCCGAAACATAAATAAAGAGAAGTCAGAAATGAAGTACCAGAACGAAGAAAGGTTGGCCAAAGCAAAATGCCCAAAACACTAGAAAAGACAAAACTGGGTGGGCTGAGGGAAGCTACGACAAGATCATCTTGTAGGAAAAATCAAATTTTTAAACTATATAACTGCACAAACACGGTCAGAACACACGTGCAACGTAAACATGCGCTTTATTTCAAAAGAAAAGAAATTTTCATGAAATATTCGACATCGTCCCAATTTTGCATCCTCAAAGCCCCTTTTTCATCGAAGTTATGCAGAAAGAGGGAAAGTGAAAACTATAAGATAAACATATGCAGAAAAAATAATCACAGAAACGATGAGCATAATTAGAAACACAAAACGCTTACTTAGGGAGTTATCATAACAGAGTTACTTACTGTTAGGGTACCCCCTTCAGCTTATCAAGCAGCCCAGCTAAACTTAAGCACTTTCTACCTTATGCTTTGCACTATTTATTCTCAACGCCTTCACCAAACTCACATTCCATAAAACGCGGAAAGAAAACGCAATTCGAACTATATTCACCAGGCGGAACTCGATTCCCATCACTGAACAGTTGCCGGAACTATTTGCATCGCCACATCATTCCTGTATTCATCAACTAACCTCGTTCAACCTAAGTCTGATGCACACATTCATCATTCGTTTACCCAAGAACCTCAGGCTAGGGTTCCTGAACATTAGCTCCTAAAATAATACAAGGCCCCATTGGCCATGCGACATTTACACACTGGACGCAAGAATTTTGATAAAACTTTAGCTACTGACTATTCTCTTAATTAAGTTATGCTTTAATATAAAACTTTAGCTACTGACTATTCTCTTAATTAAATTATGCTTTAGTATAAAACTTGAGAATAAAACTTATTTGGGTACTGTTATCATAAGTATCAGGAAAATTATAATTCGTGGACTGACACAAGAGAAGTTTGAGGACCTTTCAAAGGCAGCATCACTAGTAACCCAAGTCTGTATATGATAGACTAACTACTGTCTAAATAAAACATTTACACATGAAATACCTGGTAAAAACAATATTTATATTCTTTAGGTGAAAGAAGTATTTCGTTTAGAAGTAAATTCGAGCACAAAATTTACCTAGAAAAAATGCTTTCTCCAACTTTTAGCATCACATATTGGCACCGAATTTCACATCTTTAATTTCTTGCACATAACATATTTTAACGTATTTTAGAACCACGCTCAACGCCGAAGATGTATTTAATATACAGTATTACAGCATTTTGTAAAGCAAAATCTCAGAAGAAACTAAACTCTTGATGAAGAAAAGAAGGGAAATGATAGAAGAGGAAAATTGTATAAAGAGGATTGAGTAGAACTAAATAAAACCGTAAGGAAAAAAATAAAAGAGGATGTACGAATATACTATAACGAAAACCTCGTTATATATATACAATCGAGGAAAACAAGAGCCTGAAGAATGCCAAACAGCAGCTCATGATAGAGAAAAAGCAAATAATTGCAGTTAAGAGACCAGACAGGACTGTAACACGAAATAAGGAAGAAATTATAAAAAAAATATGTATATTTTTTTTACAGAGAATTGTACTACTCCGAGGATGAACTAGGAAATGAAGACTAGAAGAAAATGAAGACTAGAAGAAGTGGATAAAGTGTTTCGAGGGATAAAGAACGGAAAACCGCCAGTAGAAGATGGACTCACAGCAGAGATGTTCAAATGGGGAGGTGAAAAAATGAAAGAAGAACTTGCTAAAATATTCTCGATGTGCCTGAGGAAGAGAGAAATACCCTCAAGTTGGAATAATGCTGTTATCATTTCGTTATACAAGAAAGGGTACAAAGAACGCGTGGAAAACTACAGACCAATTAGTTTACTGTCAGTTCTATACAAAATGTTCACCAAAGTTATTTTGAATCGTATTGAACAAGACTTAGATTTTAACCAGGGAAGGAAAGAAGCCGGATTTCGTCGTGGATTTAGCACAATGGACAACATACAAACATTGAATGAAGTTATAGAAAGGACTAATGAATATAAACTTCCACTATGTTTGAGATTCATAGATTTTGAAAAAGCTTTCGATTCGGTCTCCTTGTCAGCAGTACATAAATCACTTGAACATCAAGGCATCGAAAGTGTATACATCAAGTTATTGCGAAACATTTACTCGACTGCCACATTTGTCATTAGACTACATCAAGAAAGTGTAAAAATTAAGGTTGGAAAAGGAGTAAGGCAAGGAGATTCAATTTCTCCAAAACTGTTTTGCGCGGTCCTGGAGAGAGTGTTCCAAAATTTAAACTGGATGAAGTTGGAATTAAAAATAATGGCGAATATCTTCATCACCTACGGTTCGCTGATGATATAGTCCTGTTTGCTTCAAGTGCAGAAGAACTACAAACCAGAATGGAAGAACTGAGTAACGAGAGTTCGAAAATAGGCCTTAAAATGAACTTAAGTAAAACAAAAGTAATGTACAACCAATATGCTGCAAAGAAGGAAGTGTAGATTAACGGAGAGACAATAAATAGGCATAGTTGATGAGTATGTTTATCTAGGCCAGCTATTATTATTCTGTTATTATTATTATTCCGTTATTATTATTATTCCAATTCCGGTACCTATTTCTCTTACAATTGTTAACTGATAATCATTTTCTGTTCCTGAATTACTTGGAGTCACAACTCTGTCTAGGTTCAGCCACTTGTTCCAAAGTTTGAGTGGCAGCGTTTTAAGTAGTCTGAACACTCCTACTTTGCACTTTTCTTCATTATTTCCTGTATATTTACATTAGTACTCAACACTAGAAGGTCCCAATGAAGCTTCGATATTGAGCTCCACGTCATGGACGTCGCATAGCTCCCAAACAGTTCTCAAACAGCTGCTCCACGCTGTCAGGCTTTAATAAACAGATAGTACGTGCTATCCAAAGAGAAAGGGTCTCTAATAAGATTTCTAGGAAGTAGTCTTCTTCACCATCACCACAAATTTTCCGATAAGTCTTCGCGATACTCCAGACGAAATCTACGACTGACTTACAGTTATTATTGGTGAATTTAAGACTCTGTATACACCCGACTTACATTTTCTTCAGTCGTTTATCGCTAAACTGACTGAGAAAGTGTCTCACAAAGTCACTATAGGTGTGTATCTGGGATTTAACCTGTTTATATCATCCTAACGCTCTCCCGGTAAGACGCCTATAAGCTACGAGCAACCGGTCTGCACCAGATAACCTCATTATTTCAAAGATCTTTTTCAAACGTATTAGGACTCCTGAGTTATCCGAGGAAGGGGAAAATGTACCAAGTCATCTAATCTGAGAGGTTTTGACATCCCAATACCACTCAGCTCAGGTCGTCTCACTTCAGTGTGACTTGGCTACCGCACTTCACCTCAAGGGACCATGATCGATAGTTGAGCTATGTTTCTACTCGTCTTAACCTGAGATGAGTAAATCGAGTGGGTCATATAAGGTCTTTGATGAACCGCACACAAAGTTGAAATGCACGCAATGGTGGTAGAAGCCATGGAACTAAACGTATACGGTCGTTCCCCAGTCGTACCAAAAATCCACGCACATCTATTAGTGGTTGTCACACATGAGTCGGTAATCATTGCGGTAATAAACGAAGTGGTTGTAACAGCACCACCGCTGAAACCACAGGAGATCACCTTCGACCACGGCACGGTAATATCTCCATCTGTTTTTTTGAGCTCCGGTTTCTTTAGATCCAGTAGGCGAAGAAAGTACTTTAGTTCCAGATAACTCGCTCCTGAAAGGCATCACCTCATCTCTGAGGGACTTGATCTCAGACCGAAGTTCCCGAGATCTGGTCCCAGACATAGAAGAAGTTTCTTCAAGTTGCGTGTTCAGCCTGAAACCAGTCTCCTGACTGAACTCGCAACTTCCTCAGTGCGTTTTTCTAATAGTTCTAGTGACCTCTTTCACCTTGACCTGCATCTGAGAGAACTCTGAGATAAACTTGCCAACACTAGCCTCGATACTCTCTTTAAAGGAGTCCTGACACTCCTTCAACTCAGTGAGATTACCTTCCAACTTACTATCATTTGAGGCGAGTTCATTTTTCAAATTACCGACTTGACCTGAGAAGTTAGTATTCATTTCTTTCATTTCATCACTTTAGTTTTTAAATTCACTTTTCATTTCACACAGGTCCTTAAACAGCTTTCCAAACTCACTCTTAGGGGAGCCCACAGTGACACTTTCCCTTGAAGGATTTTCTGTGTTCACTGGTCCCTCACCCTCATGTGGATCAGGTGCTTTGTCTTGGCATTCCTTATAATATCAAATAAAGTCTGATTCCATCAAACAGGTGAGCTCGACACCAGTATCCGCACGCAACCGCGATGTAACTTACGTAAGCATCTATTACAGTTTATGACTTGGTCGGCCTTAACCAAATCACAGCAGCTCACTTCCTTTTCGCTATCACGTTCACCGTCCGCCATTCTTTTAATCTTGACAGTTTCGCGAACAGGAAAAAACACACAAATAAAATCTAAACACTTCAAACTTACAAACTAACAATATATATATATATATATATATATATAT
>JAGDQP010064615.1:901-11545 GCA_022664845.1 Lepisma saccharinum | reverse complement strand
TTTTTTTTTCCTTTTTAAATTTTTTTAGTTATGATTGATTTAATTGTAATTATCATCCTAAAAGAAATGGTCAGCTTCTATGGGCGGGACGTACAGTTCTTGGTAAAGTAAACACTAAACTACCCCTTCCTGGACCTCTGCAGGACGCGTACAGAAAGTGGTGTAACCACTAGGGAGCTACGTAGGTGCTATGCTTTCTTATTTACTCTCAGGCTGAAAAGTAGTAAGAATATGAACCCAAAACAGTGTCCAAATAACTTCACTTTTTGTTTAAATATATATAACGACACCGTTAAAATGGAGATTCTAAGGATTACCGAAAACACCTTAAGGTGAATTTTATCAACCCATTTGTTATAAGGTTTATCCAGTGATCGATTTGTAACGGGGGATGGTTGAGATTCTCCCCTCTTTAAAAAAAAAATCTTCCCTGGCTCTGTTTACAGATAATTATATACCTCTAACCTGGAATATGGACGATAAACTACCGTATAATACGTATCGCACTAATTCTTTCCCTCTCTGAAAACTGCACAAATTGAACACTGAATTTATCAGATATTTAATGTAAAGCTCACAACTGAAATGCAGTTTAAAACTATATTCTAAACCCTGTACAGTCCAAGATTTTTAAGTAACGTAATTTTGCGTATGACTGGTTGCAGTGGGCTACAAAATTACCCAGTAGTTATAAATGCCATTGAGCACTTACCGGTAGTACTTGAAAATTTGACGTAACGCTAAAGTCAACATACAGGCCATACATCCCGGTTGAGCTGTGTATGCAGTTCATGGAAAAGCGGAATAAATAGGATTTATTTCCAAACACTAGTTAAAATCTGAAAGAAATCGTGTTATTCATTCAAGGGGTATTTGCGATTGCACGGTGCAAGTTCACAAGGAAGGTGAGCGTGCAACTTCCACGCTCAGAAGAAAATGCTCTCTGCAGGATTTCTAACGGTTGAGAACGATTGGTGCCAATAGAATGTGTGCTATTTCTGTTTGAGATGAGAACCCTGTATTGAATGATGACCAAAAGAAAGAGTGGGCAAAGATTTAGTGCTTCGAAAGTGCCAGTAGTTCATGGTTTCTTTCATTTCTTAATTTTTGTAAAACATAAAGAATATGCCTCTGGTTTTGCTGAAGCAAGTTCAGTTGGTATAACTTTGGCTTCTCATTCGGGAGTTCCTGGGTTCGATCCCAGCGGTCGGCCATCTTGACTGTGGTTTGCCCAGGCATTTCGTCAGTAACACGAAATCAGACAAATGCCAGGATGGTATTTTCAACTTAGGCCCTGACAAGACACCTTGCTGCATCCTTTCCCCTAACCTAGCCCGTCCTGAACCATAAATTCAATTCAATTCTCTAAAGCAAACCACACAACACGTACTACTAAAGCAATTAGTTTATCGAAAGAGCTATCAGTAGTTTTTATCGGGAGTATCTCGATATGTCTGAACCCCAGAAAACTAGGTTAGGTCAGGTCGGTTATGTTGGAATGCTCCGGGCACATTTTGGACTGTTATGTAGAGTCCGAAATGATCCTGCCGGCAAGTGTGATTTCCAAACACAGAAATACGTTGGTCGGTCATCCTAACTGCAGTTCTTCCCTGGTTTATCCTTTATCAAAGGGTAAATGTTAGTGGCACCAAGTGATAAGGCCGTGGCCGGTTCATTCCTCATACCCCCCCCCCCCCCCCGATGTACTCCGTCTGAGTACAAGTCATTTCTGAGAGGGACCTCGAGGTCGTCTAAAGGTTAGCGCTCTCGCATTCTGTTTGCATTTTCACATGTTCAGTTTCCTCATGGGTCCGTTAAACCAAATTGTTCGGAGCCTACTTTACCAAAAACTGTAGGCCTCGTCCAGAGAAGCTCGTTTTGGGTGTTGATAGAAATTCATTCAATCATCTAGACGAGGCGCCGCACAGTGGGACACCCCCCACCCCCCGCCAAAAAAAAAAGGCAAAATTAATACCGTCTGAGCGCTAAGGAAATGTTGGTTGGATCTTGGTCAGGGCTTATAGGTCTGCTTATAGTATATGGAATAGAGTCTGTAGCCACATAATTGGTATAATATCACATTTCTTTTCTAAAAGTAATATTAAAGGCCTATTGATGTATTTCGTAATAAATTTTCACTGACGCGTAGAGATTTAACGATTGTAGTTTTTTTTAAATTGTACTAGTTTTAAACTTTTGTACTACGGTAGTCCCCGCTATCTGCGTGGGAGTGGTTCAAAGATGCTGAAGTTCCTTATATAAAATTGCATAGTAAATGCATATAACCTACACACAACCTGCCGTATTTTTTAAATCATCATTTGATTAGTTAAAATACGTAAGATAATGTAAGTGTTATGTAAATAATTATTGTACGGTATTGTTTCCTAAACAGTGACTAGGAAAAATATGGAACTGTTCAGTATAGAGGGAACTATCACTTCATTCGCGTTGATTCGGCGTAGGACTGGGCGCGCTGCAATATTGAATTTTCCTTTTAGAAACTTTCAGAATTTTTTTCTCGGATATTTTTGATCCGCAGTGGGTTGAATGCGCGAATGCAGAACCCACGTATACGAAGAGCCAAGTGTATGATTTTATTATTTCGAAGTGGAAAGCATGGGATGCGTAATCTCTCTTTACTTGCCCCCTGTGGTTTGCTACTCATAATTTCAAGAGAATTTCCTTTTGTTTATTTTGAGATTGCACGAATGGATTTATTCTCCAGAAACATGAGTGAGTCATCAAACATTCTGCACTTGAACGCCTCGCTCGAAAGACTGGCAATAAAATGTTTTCTGGGAAAGTTTTTTTTTTTTATGAAGCTAGCCGTATTGTAAAGGTGACTGACTGTCCGAGTATGTTTTGATGGGCAGAGAATGAAAACTTTGTTCCATCAATGTAAACAGAGAATAGATCATGTTAGCTTTTACAATTAAAAACGTCATCACATCAGATCTGTTTAGACTTTGCTCTCAGTTACTGTGGTTTATAAGATGAGGTCCAATGCTAGGAAGATTTTCATTGCTTCACTTATGTGTTTTGAGTTTTTTTTTTTTTTCAGAAGTTTGTTTCTTTTCGTCTAATTGAGATTAACGAGTGATGTGAGTGACGTATTTTTAGTTGTTATTTTGTTAATCTGTAAGTGATTTTTAAAATCCTATCAATCTTTGAGTGATGAGAAATTTGAAGAACAATATGCATTCTTGGGGCTTCTTAAGAAGCATCATCTCCAGAACGTGCATTATAAAACTAAATAAAGAATCTGTAGTAGAACATTGATCAGATTTTTCTAGAACTAAGAATAAAAAAATGAACTTGTAATGTGCAGTACTGACAGCTTGTTTCGTGTAGTTTTGAGTGTTAAAAATTCTCGCTCTCAGGAGTCTTCACAGATTTGTTTTGTTTGCCACATTTCATGACAGCATCTATGACAAAAATGCTCTGTCGGTGTTGTTAATGCTCACGTTAGTCATCTTGGTATCTTATTAGCTTCCATGTTGTGTTTGTTTTACTAGATGAATGCCGAGATAATGCCAAAATAAAAATTCTAGTCATTTTATCCTTTCTTTTTGTGCGTTGTCGTGTGTTGAAGTCCCGTGGGGGGTCCATTGAGCGAAAAACTTCATAATCTACACCACAAAACCTTTAAATCCCATCCTTAGAAGCTCTTTTAGGACGTTAATAACAATCCAGTAGCTTACGACTGTATGCTTCTGTTCTTCAGTAATGTTGATGATTCTCGTTAATTAGTTGAATTTTGAGCATGACAGTCTGCGTCTAATCACGCGTGAGTGAAATTAAAAGTACTGTCATTGTGGATCCAAGTAGTTAACCTAGATCCTGCTTATCCGAGTGGTTAAATCTCTCGTTTTCGGTGTGACGAGGTCCGAGTTAGATTCCTGGTGGTTGTTCATAGATTTTCGGTGTGGGGGACAGAAACGTGACAACAATTGAGGTGCAATAAAGAAGTCTGTTTGTGCTCTAGCGCTTTCAACTTTGGTTTTAGTTGTAAATCCCATGTACGAAGGAAATATTACCTCTGCGTTCTTGAACAGTATACCCTATACGGATATAGGAAATATTGCTCTTTCGTGACCTTGATACATGAGGCTTGTTGAGTGGGATCAAAATTGGTGCAACTTGGTGATGATGATGGGTGGTCTTCGTGGCAAGGTGAACCGATGGTGGTTTGCCGTTGCTTCCCATCGGATGATGATTATGTCCTGAGAACGGCCCGTATCGTTTAACGTAGGCTCTGAACAACTTGTATCTCCACCTTGAATCGAACCCGGAATCCCTTGATTACAAGGCAGTGAGTGTTTTGGTAGAAAATTCATTCGAGTGCTTTATATTACACACAGATGTGGGAGTATTATTTTCCTCATGAAACTGATTGACATTTTTTAACCAACAACTGACAGTGTAACTTTAATGGGCGAATATATTTTTTAATTCATTCTAAACCATTTCTCAGTGTTTGCTGTTGAAACTATTTATTTCTGCGTGTTAAACTGAAATTCGAAATTGTGCTTCCTAAGAACACTATTAATTAGTGTACGGTTTCTGTATTTAATTTTTTTGTAACGTGAAGGGTTACCGGGTGAGAATTCACTTCTACATTTAAATATAGCTGTAGCAGCTGAGTAATTTAGCAAGATTGACGTCACTGCACCGGCTGTATATGAGCGTTTGTAGCCTCGTAAAACTGTACTTGTGAAATCCCACTTTTTGTTAGCTTTGCTTATCATGAAATATTTTCATTTTTCATCATATAAGTCTAAACGGTTTACCATTGAACTTCCTTCAGTTAAAAAATGTAGTTTTAACGTTTTTTTTTAATGTTGAAAAAAGCCTGGGGTTTTGTTTTCGAAATAACTTGATTCATTAAAATGTTTTTCAAGGATGAATATTCATTTTTATTTTTACATCATGTTTCAAATTTCAGCATTTTAAGGGGAAAGCAAACAGACATGTCGTTGGTGTATGTCCAATTTGAATTTATTTATGGTCTTTACTCTTTAGGCATCTTGGGCTCAGACTGATGTATATTGAACACCGTAATACTTCACGTATAAGAGGGTTGATTTTGATTGGCAGTATAAATTATATGATGATGTGTGTGACTATAGTATATGTCCTTTTATATTGTCATTTTAATACAATAGAACATCAGCTCATGGGCGGTGATAATGCTCTCACAGAACCAGGCTCTAAAAGGGACTTTTGATGATCAAATCTCTCTCAACCTGTAAATATTGAAGATATTGTTTATAATTTTTCTACTTCCTTTCTGACATAGATTTGTAACCAGGACTTGTAACAGGCATTGATAAATTTGTGCTAAGGTCAACATTATATATAGAGAAGTTCTGTGGAAAAACGTCTTAATTCGGAAAACGCAACTGTAAGGAAAACGGATTCGAAAGTTTTAGATGTGATTTTATACCAGATTTCCTGTGTCTGTAGACGTTTTGACATAATACGGAAAAGTGTCGCTAATATCCCTAGGAAGCATTGCATTAATCCCTGACGTTAATTATTAATCACAGAAGTTAAGCCGTTTTCCATAGAAGGAATTTCTAGACGGCGTATAAGCACCAAACTTGGAACGAATGTTCTTGGGCATCCCCCCCCCCCCCAAAAAAAAAAAACGACAGTCAGGGTTTCCAGATCTCCAAGCACCTCCAGTTGTCAGTATTACCACCTTATGATAAAATATAATATCACAATAGCTTCTATACTGTTAAAAGGATCTTCACCAAAGTTTGCAGGATTATTCTTCTACACAATAAAACACGACGTTAGGGAACAGTACCCCACCAAACTGGCATGAACACTCTTCGATACCATAGAAAAGGAACTAGGTGACGGTCCCCACCCACTAAAACATTCAAGGCGGTATTATTGCCAGCAGCCAGTAAAATTGAAGTTCTGTAAAGGCTTTCACACCGTTCAAAGTATCTACGCACCTGTGGATTAGTAGCAATTCGACGGAAGAATAGTTTGTGCGGCAGCGTTTCTTTCTTTCTCCCTCTTGCAGTCTACTTTTATTTGTTTGCACTTTTATAATTAAATTCACTATCAGGGTGTTTGTGTGTTTATTTGTTTAAACGCTATTTAATTCAACACCTCTTGACGGATTCGAACAAAATTTGGTACATATATTCCTTAGGACCTAGCAAGATTAACTACCTCATTAAAAGGTTGACATTCTCCGAAAGGGAAGAACGGGGGTGTCGGTTCATCAATCAATAGAACATGATTGTCAGATATATCCCTAAAGGTAGAGCAACCCACACCACAATGCAGTTTGCCGGATTGACTACCTTTAAGTGGGCAAATATGAAAATAGTTCATTTCAATCCATTAGCAACGGCTATCCTTGCTAGTATTAGGGTCCCCAACTGTTCCGGTTTGGGCGGGATAAACCAGAAATTATACATCTTGTCCCGGAGAAAATATTTTGTTCACCGGGACGGTTAAAATCCCGGAATTCAATCTTCCGTTTCTTGACTAATGAATATACAAAAAAAGTTTATTTTTTCAAAAATGAAAGTTTGAACTATCGCAATCGAAATGTTTGGCAGAATTTGCTCAAACGAAATAATGCTTAATTCTGTAAACAGAACAACTACCCCTCCCCCCCGCGACCCTTTGTTCTGCTGATAACATTCTTAGTTGTACCTTGGTTGGCATCGGGTTTCCAGAGGTAGATTGTTGCAGGATGCTGCAGGTAGCTGTTTGCAAAAGGAGGGGAGGACTGTGAGGAGTGACTGGAAGCTAAAAAGAATATTTTCGCGTGCGCTAGAAACAAAAGAAGAACATTTTCGAAAATTGCAAAAATACGGTAGTGGCTGTATCGCATTTCGCATCGGAGAGTAAATTTTGAGGGTTCGGTGACATTGGAAGTTAAGTGATGGCGCCGCGAGCTTTTATAAGAAAATGTTGTCAAAGCCGGTACCAGATTCAAGCCTAGAGTACACATCACTAGCATCCCCGAAGAGAACGAAGGTGTGTTCAAGGATGAGTGGTTGACAGAGTGTAGATTGGGGAAGTGGATTCGCAAAGTGGACGATTGCATTGCCGAGTGTATGTAGTATGTTCAAAGAAATAATGTGAAATATGAAGGCAAACGCGTGGTGGAAACTCACTGTGCTTCGAGAAAAAAAAAACATAAAGATGGTTTGACTAGTGTCAGGAATTCAAATACTTTGTCCAAGTCTTTTGTTAAGAAAGTTTCGAAATAGGAAAATCTGGTAACAACAGCAGAAGTTGTATCGGCTTATCACAGTGTTGCTCACTGTAAAAGTTATAATGCTCAAGACTGCACGCAAACAAACTCTTGCCGAAGCTTGCACCAGATTCAGAAATTTCTAGTAAAATATCGTGTGGTAGGATGAAAACTGCCAGTATTATCGAGAATATCGTAGATCCTCATGCTCAAGAATGTCTTGTTAATAATTTAACAGGCGAAGATCGCTTTTTAGCTTTGCTTCGATGCTTCAAACGTAGGAAACAAGAAGTTTTTCCTTTAATTGTGCAAAACCTTAACCGGAAAAGTAGAATGTGTCATGGTGTTTTGGACTTCTATAAAAATGCGGATGAATCGAGTGAAGCAATTTGTGAATGCATTTCAACAATTTTTAATGAAAATGGTTTAAAATTAACTCAGGTTTCAGCATAATGCTGCTGACAATACCTCAGTAAATTTTGAAGGAAAAATGTATCAGTGTATCAAAAAAATTAAAAGCCAAACAACACATATACAGGCAAATTCAGACCTGTCAACCTAGAGAAGTGCTAATGCAGGAAGGTTGCCTGCTGAAGGGAAAAATGCGAGAGATTGCGTGAGAAACGAAAAACATGCCAAATAGTTACAACACAGACGTTAATTATCTCAAAAGTACAATAAAAAACAAACAGCGTACTGTAACAAGAAATTTAAGTTTTCAGAGTAGGTCCTACTTTAAAACCTTCGAGTTGCTCCATGTTTGCCTGCAACGATTTCATTTTTTTTTTTATTATTATTATTTTTGTACGAATCGATTTATCTCGTCGAGTAATTCCATAGTCAATTAAAAACATGTGGACCATTTTTTCCTTACCCCCAACCAATATTTGTCCCGGAATGGATCAACCCATAGTTGGGAACCCTAGCTAGTATATATGTTGGAGGTCTAATACAGTTAATAGGCAACGAAACAGAAAAACCACTTAACCCAGTGTTAAGCCGTTCTTCAACAGAACTCCTCATATATGTATAGATCGTCGCTCCAATGGAGAACTCAAGAGAGTGTAAAATTTACGCCCCAAAATTTAGAAACTATTTTTCAGCAACGAATCTAAAATTACGGCTCATCCCCAGCACCTTTTGAAGACCTCGGAACATCAGCATTGTAAACTATCTTTCGTTAATAGAAGTAATAACAAAGCTATTTTATTATTATTTTAAATGACAATAATAATAATAACTCCGACATTCTCTATTATAATTATTATTAGTAGTAGAATTATTATAACTAGTATTAGAACTATTATTATTTATATCAGTATTACTATTAGAATAAGTACTAATATTATAAAAACTAGTTGTAGTAGTTCATCCGTGGTGACTTAGTTGGTAAAGCACTCACCTCTGGTGCTAGGGGTCATCGGTTCTGTTCCTGCTCATGCCATGCGTCCAGTCCGCTCTAACACTATTCGCCAAATTTGCTACTTACTAAAAACATAAGGACCATCAAAATTTCAAACACCTGTGTCTAGCTCTTTTACTTTAAAAAGCGTTTCTACTAGTCCCTAATGTACAATAACTTTTTTTTTTCCTTCTGAATTCTATTCTGAAGGCGAATTGTGTTAGTTTGGTGTAATTCAACGGAAAAAAATCAGTTATTGTACATTTGGGATCGATAGTTAAGATAAGTCAGTCAGTTAGTCAGAGTAAATGACGGGATTGGAATGTGAAGTGTCGAGCATATTTGCTCATGCCTTCCAAATGTTTTGAATTTTGGCGAGATGAATGTTAAAAATCTGAATTGATTAGGGATGAACTAGTAGAAACGCGTTTTAAAGTAAAATAACTCTACCGAGGACTTTCAAATCCAGATGGTCATTCTGTTTATTGCAAATAATAAATTAAGCGAATAGTGTTAGTTGCTGTTGGAATTCAGATGGAAGCAAGGAACATAATCAGTCATTGTACATTAGGGATCGATGGTTAGGATGAACTTGTAGAAACTCTTTTTAAAGTAATAGAACTCAACACAAGTGTTTGAAATTTTGATGGTCCGTACGTTAATAGTATTGGCGAATAGTGTTAAAGCGGATTGGACGCATGGTATGATCAGGAATAGAACCGATGACCCCTAGCACCACAGATGAGGGCTTTCAATTGAGCCACCGCGGATCAACTACTACAAATAGTTTTTATAATATAATTACTTATTCTAATAGTAGTAGTACTGATATAAATAATAATAGTTCTAATACTCATTATAATAATTCTACTAATAATAATAATTATAAGAGACAACGCCAAAGTTATTGTTATTATTAATAGAATAGCTTTGTCACTTCTACTAACAAAAGATAGTTTGCAACACTGATGTGTTCAGACGTCTTCAAAAGGTGCTGGCGAGGAGCCAACTGTGATTTTCGATTAGTTGCTGAAAATTTTTTTCTAACTTCTCGGGCGTAAATTTTGCACTCCGTTGGAGCGACGATATGTTTGAGAAACAAACCTGTAAAAACGAAAGTTGTCCATATATTTCAATAAAATTGTCTACAGTTGCCCACAAAACCCTAAAGCCTTGACACTGAAATAATTTTCCTAAACTAAATTTAAACCCCCTTTTGAGGGATTAAAAACTCAAGTGAACCTCGCTTATGGGAATGTCAGTGTTAATTCAGAGGACTACTTTTCCTTTTCTAATTTTATTAATTACCAAGAAATTAAAGTCAGACGGTGATTTCTGTCTATAAAATATTGTAGCATCTGTCGATCGACCGATCGAGAGAGAGAGAATCATTTATAATGTAATTTAAGGGGGCATTGGTTTTTCATAGTCATACCAGACTAATGTTGGAGTGATGCCAAGCCGACAGACTCTTTCCTCTTCCGTCATGAATAGTGCTAGCTGCTACTTTCCCAAGAAGAGTTGTTGCAGTGCAACGTCATTGCTTAGACTTTAGTAAGGCATACTCCATTGATATTTATGTAGTCCATAAATTGTTATACAGGGTGTTGCAAAACAGCACCGATAAAACCACCTGACGAGATTCCTGATATGAAAATAAGTATAGACGATGGAGGGTGCACAAATGCTTCGTTTCGGCGCTGTAGGGTGCCGAAAATGTGAAAAAAAAAATGAACTTCAGAGCTTGATGTTTCCAGTACAATTAACAGTAGAACTGAGGCGGTATCGTATCCTCAAAGACTCCAAACCTGCTCTGTCCAAAAATCCGTATTCCATAATTGTGCAATGGGTGCGTAAGGAATCCCCAAAAGTATTCCCAGAAATTAATTCTCTGAAGTATAGGTGGGTTGAAATTAGCATGAATGGGATTACCTTATAGCAAGTAATAATTCGTTTGCAGCAAGTCTCTCAAACAGATTTCCTTTGCGTAACGATTTGAATATATATA
>JAGDQP010064614.1:0-11546 GCA_022664845.1 Lepisma saccharinum | reverse complement strand
TTTCCTTAGTAGCCTAAATTGTTAAAAATCACAGTGACATTGAAAGGGCAATGTCGTTAACTACATCCCTTGTTAACAAATGGGAGATTCCCCTAAAATTACAAAACTGGACTCCGGATCATTTAAGTTTTTAGTTTGTGCCTTTTGCATGCAATATTTCACCTTAAATTAGAAATTAAAATTGTATTAAATAATATAAATCTAGAAAATCGGACGCGGGCCCCCTTTTGCCTGGGCCCGCCTGCATTGCGGGCCTTGCGGATCCGAACGTTACGCTACTGCTGCCAAGTTCAAATCGTATTCCCATACTCATAAAAAATACCGGCGTTTCAGTTTCCGATTACTTTTGTGAGTTTCGGACCACTGTGTGTCAAGTTGCAAATAGCTGAGTACACGGCGTGTACCCGCCGTTGTTCTAATATTTAGGTAGATATACGCTTCCTTCTAAAATTTCAAGGTGGGTACATGACGTGTACCCGCGTTTACCCTCCATTCCAGCCCTGGTTATTATACAGGGTCCGTTCTGAAAGTATCCGAACTTATTTATTTGCAAACAATTTATTGATGACAATTACAACTGCTGTCAATATTCTTCAATGTAGGCACCTTGAGCCTCAATACAGCAATTATAGCGACTTTTTCACTGTTCGTAGTAGTCGTGGAAGTCCTTGACTGACATCCTCTTTAATGCTGCATTCGTGGCGGTTTGAACCTCTTGAACTGACGCAAAACGCTTCCCCTTGAGCACCTTAGGAAAGAAGAAGTCGGCCGGTGCCAAGTCCGGGCTGTAAACGGGATGAGGAAGCGTTGCCACTCGTACCTTGGCCAGAAACTCACCTACCAACAGCGCTGTGTGAGCCAGCGCGTTGTCGTGGTGATTCACCCACCTGTCGGCGATGTCAGAACGGACGCGCTGGACCCTCTGTCGCAGACGCTCAAGTACTGTTTTGTAGTAAGCTGCATTCACGGTGGTCCCAACAGGTACAAACTCTTTGTGCACACCCCCTTCGCGTCGAAAAAGACAATGAGCATTATCTTCACCTTTGATTTTGACATCCGGGTCTTCTATTGGCGAGGGGACGCGGGGGTGTGCCACTCTGAACTTTGTCTCTTGCTTTCGGGGTCGTACTCGAATAGCCAGGTTTCATCCCTGGTTATCACTCGACCGAAAAAAAATTCGTCACCGTCCACACGTTCCACAATTTCGCGGGAATTCGCACACGACACTGCATTTGATCGTCCGTCAAAATCTTCGGCACCATTTTTGCACAGATTTTTCACATGTTCAAGTTTTCAGTAACAATTTAAAAAACTTGCGTTTTCGCCAGTCCCACCTCCTCTGCAATCAACTGGACACTTAAATACCTGTCTTTGTCTAAAAGAGCTTTCACACGGGCCACACTGTCCTCCGTTTTTGATGTGGACGGCCTCCCTGAGCGTTGTTCGTCCTCGACCACCTCCCGTCCTGCCTTGAACGCCGTGTGCAATGTGCAAATTTGCGTATGGACATCATTTCCTCGCCGTAAGCCTCCCGTAGCAAGGTTATCTCCGAAAAGTTTTTTTTTTCAATTTGACACAAAATTTCACAGCGTAGCACTATTCCAAAGTGCGCTCCATTGTCAACAAATCCACCAAATGCAAATTCTCGACGCGACGTTGTTTTGGTGTACACAATATTCTCACTTCAAGTGATAAGCTGAATAGGTTCATAAGAAAAATCAAAATTTGGAAGTTAAAAGTTGAAAAGAATGATACTGTATTAAAATGTTCCCTGCCACAGCTGACACTCATTCGATGATTCAGTACAGTTTGAGTTGAGAAGATCTTTCGGTTCTGGAGGATAAATTGCATCAATGTTTTCCTTCTATTAGTCTGGACGAATACAATCCCTTTCCCGTTACTAATGAAGAAACAAAAATCTACCATTAGAAGAGGCAGAAGAGTTGGCTGAACTTCAAAGTGGTCAAACTTTGATGCTGAAATTTGAGGAAACAACATTACTTCCGTTATAGATTTTGGGAAAACTGCTTTTTGTTCAATATTAAACCAATATCCGTCAGGCACTTCTCGAATGTACCTTGTGAGAATTTTAAGTTCTGCTGATCTCAGTGTGTATTGTAGTAATTTTAGCAGGCTATAGCGGTAATTTGTATACTTATGAGTCTTCACAAATCAGGGAATATATCGTAATGGGCAGTGTTGCAGTCCCAAAATTTTCACAGGTTGCATATGCTGAGGCTATGTTTCCATCAAATTTTAATCCATGTTTCTATTAAATATAGGGATGAAATAATTTCTAGAAAAACAAAATGCAAAATGTTTTGATTATATATATTCTAATGAGGAAATAGCAATGCAATTATATGCTTAATTTGTCATTGAGGGAAGGAGAAACAAGAAGATTTTTCAGACTTTCGCACAACTACGAAGCATCTATATTAGTTAACAATCATGTATAATTTTATATAAGGCTCGGCCCGTTATAAGACTTACTCCATACATCGAAATGTCAAACTTCTACCTTGCTTTTGAAAACGTAAGTCAAATCTCATATTACTCAACTTGCATTAAAATACCTATCAAGCTAACAAAAGTACTGCACAAATTGACTGTACGCTACATGCGTATTTCTACATTATTATTATAGTCAACAGATTGGGATAAACTCAACATTTCGTTTCTGGCAAGTGGAACGAAAAGCATTTGACTGTAATAATCTCATCGGAGTAATTGGGAAATTAAATAACTAAACGAAACTGAAGTAGACGGTATGCACATCTTTCGAGACGGTGTATGCTAATGTGTACGGTTAATCAGAAGGTATACGGCGTATACCTCCGTATACCCTCGACTACAATCCTGGTAACGGGTGTTACGCTCGGACACATTCAAACATAAATAAACATCACCAATGAAATAATCTGAACTATGGCATCACTGTTACAAAGAACAGATCCATATTTAATTTTTCTTCCAATTAGAAATTGTTTTCATCTTTTAATTTCCTTGCAATATCAAGAAAGGAGACTCAGCGTGTGTTACTCGGTCAGGCTCTAGTTGCCTAAACTGACTTCTTAAATCGCCTTGTAGACTTTTTCGAGACAGGCAAGTCGTAAGAAGTAGCCCGTCTTTTCAGTAGAAAGTTGTTGATATGTTAGTGCGGTAGAAGGATGTTCCGCTCCGCTTTACTTTTATGATCATACGCCAGTGATAAGTAATTAGTGCTTGTGTGGGATTGTGCACGTGCATGTGTATTTTCTACAATGAAAATCAACAGAAATAAGGTTTCAGAGGCTTTAGATCTTCAACACGTGAAGTACAAGAGTACCCGAGTTATTAGACGGATTTTTTTGCAGGACTAGAAGTTTCGGACGTGAGCCTATGCCTTCTAATGGAGATGAGACATTGGCAGAATGAAAGAAAATTACAAGCATTGAAATTAGGACGCAACTGTCGCAGCCCTATGAAATGTCATGAATTAAAATAATTAGAAAGAAACTGATGGAGGAGAAAAGGTAGATGGTTGTCTTCTGTTAACTGATGTAGCTTGAACCACGAAGTTGTTGGTATTCATGGCAGAAAGGAATCATATTTCTTATTAAAGATATATCAGCGTCAGATTTAATGCTTATTAACAGAGAATATTTTCTGTAAAATATCAATAATTATTTTTGGTATCTTGTCCAGTAGATTGGAGGTAGAGCGTATTCTAATGAGGTTCTGACAGATACTACTCACTGATGGTATGGGTTACGGGTCACCGATTTTTGTCCGGGTCTGGCTTCCCAGACCCGGCGTGACCCGCTCAGACTCCGGTGACCCATTCAGACCCGGTGATCCGAACAGGCTGAAAGAGTCCTGTAGTAGCAACTCAAGCGCCAACTTTACTGTTTCTCTCTTCCCACAAGCATCGTGTGAAGGGTGGTGGGGTGGAATAGTGAAGAAGAATAGTATCAAATTTTTCTTCTCTCAAATGTTATAATAGAAGGAAGACTTGCCAAAGCATAGTTTGGTGGTTAGAAGACAGAAACGTACACACAGACAAAAAGATTTTGAACTCGTGTCTGCTTTGAAAAATTTCGGACGAAAGACGTTTTGTTTCCTTTTTAAAGCACTTTCCTCCCTTAGTATGTTATCGTCCAGCCGATAATTCGAAGCTCGTTTTCCTTCAAAAGGAAGCAACATTCAAAGCAGATTGTTCGCAAACGTGAGATATCTTGTTGTATAAATATCCACTAGCGCGGACCCAAAATTTGGGCAAGGGGGGGGAGGGATATTTAAATTCCGTTTTATCTAGTGTAAAGTTAGATCAATTGCCAAATCACCAAGTGGAAATTTGGTAGTCAAGGAGAGCTATAGGTTCCATATTCACCTTGAGTCTGCACATATTAATGCACAAAGCGGAAGTGCTTAAAATTAAAACCGGAAGTTGCCATATCTCGAAAACCGAAAGTGATATCAACATGCTGCTTCCACCAATAAATTATAGAATGCCCGAATATTAAAACTGTTTAGACCCCCATCTCTGTTCCTGTTTTAGTTTTTGAGTTATGGACCATGGGATTTTTTTGTAAAATTTTCCCACGCTTATTTTTCTGAAACGAATGCATGTTTTAAAAATCTTTTAGCATCGTGAGAAAACTATTAACATATGTAATACATTTCAGTCTTCACTAAACGGGAAGTGCTTAAAATTAAAACCGGAAGTAGCCATATCTAGAAAACCGGAAGTAATATCAACAAGCAGTTTTCACCAGATCAACAAGCTTAGGTACTTAGGTACCTAAGTATTAAAAATGTCGTTTGCTCCATGTCTCTATTGCTTAGTTTCCAAGCTATAGCCAAGTTAGTGTACTCGGGTCATGGTCTGGATGGGTCACGGGTAACTAGGTCTGGGTGGGTCACGGGTCACGAAATCAGTGACCCGTGCCATCACTGGATACTACTAAGAACAGCAATGTTTGAGAATTCGTGAAATAAAAGGAAGAGATCTTTGAGAGTATTGCTAATACTGCGATCAGAAGATGAGACAGCAGGTGTAGGAGAAGTGGATGGAGAAAGTCGAGAATCTGACTTGCTAGGTTGAGAGATCTTGTTGTGAATTGCAGCTTTGCGTTTAGTAATGACGGGTTGTAGTACTTTACATCCCCTGTAGCTTACCGGATGATCACATCCGCAATTATTGCAATGTGCAGGTTCGTCCCTGGTTTTCTTGTTACATTATTTTGTTGTGTGATTGTCATCGCATTCTTGGGAGATTAAAACAGGATTTCTGGGTGTGTCCAATGCGTTGACACTTAAAACATTGGAGTATAGCTGGGGCCCTATAAGGTTCTACTTGTACAACATAATTGAGGATATATTTGAGCTGGTATGTGGCTTTGCATAATCTTCTTTATGGGGTGTGACCAGAAACAAGGGATATAGGAGTTTAGAGTGAGTAGTTTTATTCCATGTAGTTGCGAAACAGCGAGAACTGGGTATTCTGTATCGACGAGATCTTCATGTATATCCGTAGTGGATGTATCAATGGGTTATTTTCTAAGTACCACCTTGAGTGGACGATCTTGCTGATGAGGTTCTGTTGCGAATTGCAGCTTTTGTTGTAGGCAGTAAGCCTGAATCTTGTCGTAATCAGATTTTGATGGCGTTTGAAATTTGAGAAAGTCGGCTGTTTGTACAAGAGAGATTGAAAGCAGTATTTTCAGTTTGATCAAGAAACTTGAACTAGTGCAAATGTCTTCCGAGGAAGATACTGAAACAGAGCCGATTCATAAGCCTTGAATATAAAAAATACTGTGTGCAACAAGACAATCCTTATTTTTCAATATTTTACGTCGTGAATGCACCCGTTACGCCTCTTTTTTTGATAATGCTAGAAAATTAAAAGGTGAAAACAGTTTCTAATTTGAAGAAAAAATAAATCTGCATAAGTTCTTTGTAGCAGTGGTGTCATAATTTAAATTATTTCTTGATTAAAGATGTTTATTTATGTTTGAATGTGTCCAAGCGTAACACCCGTTACGATGGAATTCCTGATTTATGAAGACTCATAGTTGTGCAAGAGGCTGCTTCCGTTCACCATGATTTTTTCCCCAAGATTCTCTCTCCTTAGACTTTGTAGATCCCTCTACTAACTGCAAGGCAGCAGTGCCGGTACCCACCATACCTGGTCGGCATTCCCCAGTCTACTACCTGGGGAGGCGCTAAAATATTTTTTAAAAAATACCGTTTTCATGGTAACGAGACTAATTTATTAGGACGATTGAACTGAATTCAACTCAACTGAACAAACCAATGAAGGAGAATCAACTACACTGGAGTGTTAAAATATTTACGATTTTCACCGAACGAGACTCAATTTAATTTCTAAAACATTGTATTCAATGTTAACTGCTCGTTCGTCTCAATTCTGTAGACGTGGCAAAAGATGAATGCATCCTAGTACTATGCAATGAACAGTGGAGACGTAGATGATGTTCTTGTAAATGTTGTCGGTTAACGTTATTATGATTATAGATTCTCGTTAACGATTATAGATAGCGTTATTACGATTCTCAAAAATTGTGGGTACATTATACGCCTATTTTTCAAAGACAGTGACGGGCACAGGGATTCATATTTTACCTTCGTTTCATTTTCTTTATTAATCAGTTCCCTCCGAAGAACTGAGAGGCAAAGAACCGACCCTCTAAACCTAACCCTGGGTTCGCCACTCTATCTAAAAAAATTGTGGGTTCAAAATCGGCATTTTGCACCCACTATTCAAAGGTATAGTTTTTGAGTGTAGAGCGTCAAGCACATGATTAAGAGTTCGTTGTTTGAATCTCCTTTATTAATTTTAAAACATTTTTTCACAGTAATACGTGTTTTGTTTCATCGCGAATTAATGATTTAATCCTTTTTTTCATTGATACACTGAGTAACTTACTTCAGAATTGCGTACGACATCTATTAACAAAGTACCGGTAAATATTAAAACTAGTAATTTCCGACGAGTTAGAAACAAATCCCTCTACGGGGTAAAATGAGGGAATTCTGCAACTAGGTGCGATTTTTGAACTTTGAATTTTTTCGGCTAAAATTATTTTTTAATATATATCAGACTTGTTTGGTTGCATATCAGGACAATAATTTTTACACATGGGCAGATCTCTGCAGTTCAGGAAATCTATACGATGATGCAATATATTTATTTCTGAAAGAAGAAAAGTCTGCTATAGACACGAGAAAATACGTTTGTCCATAGCAGTACTACCATCTCGGCATTCGCCTAGTGAAACTTAGGGAAAACTTAATCAGGATGGTCGGCCGCGGGATCGAACCCGCGTACCAACCCATTGCCAATCCAAAGTCCACGATGTAAACACCTGGACTACAGGGAATGGGTCTCTTACTCTTACTTTGCTGCAGAGAAAGTAAAAAATAATTTGAAATATAGATAAGGTGAGTTGATTTTGATGTCAAAGTGGAATTGTGAGGATATTGTGACATTTTAGATGCTTGCGAGGAGTTCTAAGGACTGTGAAATATACATCTTGGTTATTGCAAGAAAATGAAAGTACAATGTTGAAACTTACGGACGAACACCACAAGGAAAGCATCGATAATTTCATTTACAGCTGCGTATTCTCATATCTCCAACTTGTCTCGACTGCTCTTCCTGGTACTAGCCCACAAAGTTGTAAACCTCGTGGCAATACAAAATTATCCGGTATCCTACTTGCTAACTATTACTTACCGCTTGTATACTAATCTCCGTGACAACATGGATTTAAAGTTCATTGATATCGTTAACTTACGATTCGTTAAGTTCTTGACGAAGGTTGGTGAAATCCACCATAAAACATGAAGAACAAGTAAGATTGTTTGAGTATTAAATTAGTTTATTCACCTTACAAAATTTCTTATATTTAATTACATCCTACTCCCGCCCCTGCACACACACAAAAAAAATATTCAATAAAATAGTATAAACCATGGTAACAATTCCAAGATGAGTTTTGCCTTTTATTTTGAAATAGATATAGGAGACCTATATCTATTAGACCTGAAATAGATAATAGATCTTAAATGCAGTATACACTGCATTTGATATACACATGTGTTTAAGTACGGTAGTTTAACACCAAAAAACTAGAGATTATATTATTGCAACATTAAAGAAACAAGTATGCAATTTTACTTTAAAATTACCAAAAAAAATTACGGTACACTTTAATACAGCACGTGTTAACGGTATTGCTGTTCTTCATTCGTAAAAGAGAAATTTCTGTAGTGGAGGTGGCAAATTGGTATCATCAACTATCTTCCTCATATGAATAATTTGTCCACTAGTTTTGAATTGCTTCCGCCATTCTATTCTACATATCTGCTGCAAACTACATGGCTGACCTACGAAGATAAAGCAAAGTGCTGTAAAATTAGAATATCATTTTGACTATCCCACAAGCTTTGTTTATTACATTTGCTTGACACAAAATTACATTCAAAACACTTCAATTCAATTCATCTAATATCCATATACATCCAAGACGTATATTCCAAAGATCGCAAAGAAAACCAGCTGGTGCTGATAGAGCTTTTTATTGGGCATTTCAAAAATGATTAACACGAAGCTTTATATATATATAAAAGCAAATTTGTAATTAATAAGAGTAACGTTTGAACCAGAACAACATTTGTGCTTTTATCAATTAGAGTAGCATATACAGAAACATCGGACTTAAGCACATAGTAATATCAGTATAAATTTGAATGTATCTTCCATACTGAATACTTACAGCCAATGTACGTTGCTAAGTTTCCTACATAAATTGGAATATAACTGTCTTTCATTACAGGTAAAAACAGCTTAAGGTCTGCTAGAATATTTGCATTTGATTAAAATGCACGTAAGTTGGAGAAACATGTAATAAATTACACAAATCAGAACATATTTGTAAAGAGTAAAGCTTTAAAAAAAGATACCTAAAAGGGAAAAGATTACCAATAAACGAAAAGACGACAAAAATACAAAATTTTGCTTCAGTTTGAGGTGAAATGAGTTTATACGATAGTTGGCATCCTTCTCAAGGCCTCGTGGAGAAGACTTGAGACATTTCATGCAGTAAAGAGCATCAAAACAATATGTGTACACAGTGTTCGAATTGAAGACAATGTAGAAAAGAGGGGGGATATGGCAATATCTAAATTTGAACTTAAGAAACAAATAATAAGTAGGCCTAACTTTTCATGTATTGCAAAGAGTTGAATTAACACAGTCATTTTTGCAGTGTTGGAGCCTAATAATAATAATAAAAAGAAACACGGTGGCTCAGTGGTAGAGCGCTCATCTCTGGTGCGTGGGGTTCCTGGTTCGATCCCGGCTTGTATCATGTGGGCTTTGTGGTGGACAAACACCGTGTTCGTGGATTTTTTTGAGGTTCTCCCGTTTCCTCCCACTTTCTTCATGTCACCAATTCTTTCATCATCATTCATCTGACAGCACCATTCATCCGGCCTGAGCCAAGATGGCAAAATGTCATAAAATTAAATTCAGACCATAAAAAAATCCAAATACATTTCCAATGTTTCACAGCGTCATGCTAGTAGTGTCATTGGAAGCACTATTCTATTACAAACGAAATGCAGTGAATCGTAACTTTGGGTTAATTTTAGACTAGGAGCGGCAAGTCATTTTATGAAGGTCTACAATTTCATTCAGAAATAGCCTCTTAGTGGAAAGAGTTATTGCTGATAATGCGACAAATATAAGATAAATTAACAATTATTGCAAAAAGAAAGCGTGGGCACAGATATTATAATATTTCTTACTTGAAAACAGAATTTGGTCTCCAGACACACACTTCACATGAACAGTTTACACTCGAAGCGAGAAGTAGGTCGACTAACCGGCTTTTGACTAGCTATATCCGTAGCAGAATTCTGTCCTTCTTTCAACCACATTTCAAAAAAAAACCTTTCAGTTGGAGAGTCAAACGTTCACGTTAATGAAAATAAGCACTTGGAGTGTTTCTACTAACATTCCATTTCCTTGTTCTGTTAGTGTTAAATTCATTATACTAAAACCTCTTTCCACTCAGATGTTGAAACAGGACTTCACGCAGAACTCACGTAGCAAACTGCCTATTTCTTAATTATCGCTGTATCCCTCTTTGTACAATTTGAATTCTTTCACTATTGCACGAACATATTCACCTTCCATCTTTACTCTCCTTGTAATTTCTTTGCCCCCAAACATTAATTCTTTTTCATATTTTGAGCAAATTTTACCGTTCAAAACAGAGGCTTCTCTAAATACGTCATCAATATATATATTCAAATCTAGAATTGATATTGTCTTTAAGAGCTTGAAGGAAACTGCTTCTTAAACTTCATGAAACTTTGTTTCTCTGCCTCATAAGGTTCTGTGATTGGTACACTCATAAATGCTTTGCTTTCAGAATATAGACCTTGTATATCTATTAAATTATCTCCAGGATGTTGCTTCATAGCATCGAGTAACTTCAATACCAGACAAAGTTCGGATAGCGCTGTGATGGCACATGAAAGTCTAGTTTGAAGGAACAATGAAAATTGCTTCAGAATATCTAATGCATCTTTAAAAAGCTCTAATTCCATAACGAACAACCAAAACTGCATCTTGTTCGCATTTCGAAGCATTTGGCCTTTTCTTTATATCCGACACACGTTGTTCAAAGAAAGCGGTAAGTGCTGAGTAATTATTCATCGTAGCAGATACAGTTTCATAAGATGAGGCCACCCACCGTATATCGAACATTTTATTAGTTCTTCTTAAGAGTGAAGCCAATGTTTCGGCACAAAATTCAAGATTACGTTGATTTTTGCTGCTTTGGCTGAACCCTGAGTTCATAAATGTATTGAAATATACCGGTTGTGAACATT
Organism: Lepisma saccharinum; assembly: GCA_022664845.1. Taxonomy (NCBI): domain Eukaryota; kingdom Metazoa; phylum Arthropoda; class Insecta; order Zygentoma; family Lepismatidae; genus Lepisma; species Lepisma saccharinum. Next base: position 638 of record JAGDQP010064614.1, on the reverse strand, counting down.
TATCTACCACATAAGAACTGCCAATTCTAGTTCATGACTGAGACAATGAATCACTACTAAATCTTCGCAAATTTCCTTCCTGATTAATACAACTGTCCCTTTGTATGCGCCTTCCACGTTGGCAGCCCCGTCTGTGGCGATATGAACCAATTGTTTCTTCATTATTTCTTTCGTTATTTTCACCCCAGCCAAAAAGATCTGTGCAATACTCTGTCCCGAAAGAGAATGCAGTTCAATTATTGTAAGAAAGTAAGTAATGTCTCCCCATCATACACAGTTCTGATATAAACTATCAAACAACTTTTATTCGAAACGATTGTGTTTACGTCGAGAAATAAACTAAACACGGTTTCAGAAGATACAATAAATTCTGATAACTACATTTTCTGCCAGGTAAAATATAGGATATTTCGGCACGAATGGTCTGAATGCAGCAGATTGTCAACGTCAATTCCATTAAGCTTTTGCAAATGCACTAGTTCGTTGTACGATGAAAAACTAAACTTCTTCATACAAGCAGTATATGCCGTTCGCATCATTCGGGCCGTTACTTCAATTTTGTTCCGGTTTTGGCAGTAGCCAAATTTTTCTGGTCTACTTCTAATGATTTCTCGACACTGCGTTCCTGACGAAATGTC
>JAGDQP010064613.1:0-11546 GCA_022664845.1 Lepisma saccharinum | reverse complement strand
AACAAGTAATATAAAAATTCTTTGACAATAATATCGATAGCGCCGGTAAAAAAAAGGAAGAAAAAAGACGATTTCTAGACAGTAATGAAGAATGTAGTAATTTAGTACTGATAGTCCCAACGAGGGTAGAACGGAGAAATTGAAGCAATTACTTAACAGGCGTCCTAGTTACATTACATATGAATTATAAATTAAAATTACACATTGGAAAGTTTCGGTTGTAAGATCTAATGTGATTTCTTAGATCATAAGGGAGAAGATAAAATTTTGGTTAACTTTATTTTCTCTGGGCAATGTTAGTAACTTTTGACTTCGATCTGTCACGATTATACGAGGGTAACGCTTGTTTAATTTCACAAACATCCATGGCCCAGGCAAAATTCAAACCCGCAACTTTGGAGACGCTGGCCTAATGCCTCAGACCATACAACTACCTCGGAGAAAAGTCTAACCATTAAAATCAATTATTGAAATTTGCGAGGTTTCAATTAAGGAATTTTTTGCCTGACTAATTGCAGCTGAATGATTTTCTGCATTAGCGGATGAAACTCTTAATATCACGTAGATGGGAAAACTTTGTTGTTAACTACGTCAATGATGAGTATGATTTTTTAAAAAGCAGTTTATGCACTGACTCAGTAATAATCTAGCAGAAGGGGTTTAGATTTTTAGATTTATTTTTTCGATATTTTGAGCCGTTTCCGAGATGGTCTAATGGTTCCTAAGTGTCAAAATTTTGCTTTTTATTTATTTATGGAAAAACAAGGTTGTAAAAGAGAATACAAAGTAACTACATCTGGTTACAAAAATTAACTATATCTAGTTCCAAAATTTAAGCGAATGGTGCCTAAAACACGCCCAAATGACCCCTCTCTAGAGTGACACCGATAGATGGCGGTAATAATCATGTAGTTCATGATAACGCCGGTAGATGGTAGTAATAGCGCTAGGCGGAAATGAGTGTATTTTCCATTTGCGAAAACTAGCCGGAAGAGGAAGGCATATCCCTATCTTCCCCATGTAAAAATGTGGCGTTAAGTCGTCATGTCTTACATACTAATGCAGTGAAGCGATTCGTAGCATAGTATTGAGCGCCATCCCGGGGGTGGTCCTGTAGGCTCCTGACATGCGCAACAGGACTGATTTTTGTGCACTGTTGAGTTTTTCTGCTAACTTCTTGTTTTCTTTCAACCTGTGCCCCCATACGCGTGCTCCATATACACCTATAAAGTTTATGATCTGGTTATGATACAATTGTATATATTTTAAGGGAAGTCCAAATTTTGTTTTGGCAAGTGTTGTGATTTTCTTAACTATTTACAAAGCTGTATTTTGAATGTGTTCCGCAAAATTGAGCTATTCATCCAGGGTTATTCCCAGATATTTAAATGTTTTTGTACGTTTTATCGTTTGATTATTATATTTAATCGTTGGATTACGAATTAATCTGTTTTTGAATATCATATATTGCGTTTTTTCGACGGATATTTGAAACTTATTATCTTTGCACCATTTACTACCCGCTTTCATAATTTTTTCGGCTTTTTGTTCCCATCCTCTTCTTGAATCCGCGTCTGCAATGATCGCAGTATCGTCGGTGTACGCAACAATCGCAGTTATCTTGTGCATTTCGTTCAATCTCTTAACACAGGAGTCAATTCAAATGTCCCAAAAAATTGGACCACATATCGATCCCTGTTGACATCCTTTATTTGGTATTCTCGTCAGTTTTTCTCCTGGGGCACACAGGTTTAACTATTCTGTTTTCACAGTAGTCTCCGAGCACCCTTATTAAGTAGTTTGGTTTGCCGATCTTCTTCAAATTGACGTAGAAATCCAGCCATCACAGGTTGTCGAAGGTCCCTTTAATATCAATGAATATTGCTATCACATATTTTCCATCTGCCTTCTTTAACCCCTTATCAAATTTGTTTAGTGCATCCTGAGTGGACATTCCATTCCGGAAGCCAAACTGAATCTGGTTTTTCTTGAGTTTTCAGAAATATTATAAGGTTAGCCTCTTTCCATTTATTAGGGAATCTCCCTTGCGCCAATCACTCTGTGAGGATTCTCGCCAGGTACGGTACCCACAGATCTTTGGATTGTTTATAAATTTCAGATTTTATTCCATCGGAGCTTTCTTGTTTTTTAAGGTTTTAATTACCAATTCTATTTCGTAATTACGTACTGTTAAATTTTTTCTCTTAATATCTCCTGCCATTCTAATTTCTTCTAATGTTATTCATATTTCTTCTAACGTTTTGGTGTTCTTCCATCTCATCTTCTTCATTATCCGTAGGTATTAGTTTTTCTAATAAAAAAATTGCCGACTTCCGCCATGTTTCTGTATATGATCCATCCGCCTTTTCCAAAGTTGCCAGGGTGGTCGGTGTTGTTTTTCCCATACATAATTTGTACGGTGTCCCCTATAGATCTATGGACAATTGAGTATTGACAAAACCTTTCCAGGATTCCTTCTCTTTACGATTAAGTTTTTCTTTGTATTCGTTTTTTGAGAGTTGATATTGTTCTAATTTTCGGCATCTAAGCTCCGGGTCACGTGCTTGTTGGTAACTTTTTCCGTTTGGCTCTGACAATTCTCGATCTTTCGAGTTCGGCACACCAGAATGGAGCTGCATTCGTTTTTCTTCCTGCCTGCGGTGCACAGGAGACCGCAATTGCTTCTTTAGTTGCCTCCTCAATCCTGGACGCCATCTAATCGACATTCACGTCCGGTTCAATATCGGGGAGGATTAAATTAATTTTTCCCAGTTTATTTTCTTTACACTATACTTAAAGAAGTCCTGGTCCTCAGCAACACCCCGCGCTACGTTATCCTTTTCAATTTCAAATATGTTTGCGTTATGATCGCTATTTGTATAGTCATCCAATACACGCCAGTTTAGTATGCGATGGAACAAATTTGGTGTTGTCAGTGTAACGTCTATATTTGTTTCTGCACCCGCCCGGTTCTTGAATGTTGGCTCTTGTTTCTCTTTGTTGTGCACTACCAGATTCTGGGCCAGGATCAAGTGTTCCAACATTTCACCTCTTCTTCTGTCCCTATCATTTTTGGCATTGCTATGCCATAAAGGCGATTTGGCGTTCACATCCATGGTAATGATTAAATTTTGGTTCCTATAGGTGTTAATTATTGTGTCCAGTTTGTTCAAAAATTGATCTATTCAAATCTATACTGACATTACATACTTACTATTATAAATGTTCCAAAATTTGTAAGCAATTCTGCACATGCAGTGTATTTATCCGTTGTGAAATTTCTATTATCTCAAAATATTTTGTTCATGTTTATTATTGTTGCTTTTGTACTTTCTTTACCAACCACAATTTGCGCACTTGAAGAAGGAATATTCGTTAATTTTCCTTTCAAGACATAAGGTTCTTGTATGCAAATGACATCAATTTTTTCCTCTTCAGACAGTTTTCTAATATCTCCACCAACCATTCGGGAGTGTTGAGCATTTATCTGCAGCACGGAGCACTGCTCAGGCTGCATTTAAGTTTGAAATTTAGTATGCACATAACAGTGCGGCCGGGACTCCTTAAGGTCCAGCAGCACCATGCCATGTGCCCTCACAAAATTGTTATCCTCGTTGAGTGTAGAGAAAAATCGTGGCTATCTGCCGGTAACTGCACATCATAATTTTAAACTGAACTTAATACAACACATTTCTAGACAATAGGAAAACCACTTTTATAGTTTGATCACCACAATATTGAAAATGTTTTTGTACTTAAAGTTTATTTTCTGCACGTTTCTCCCGAGTCTCGAAAAACGAGTCCTCTCCGCCGGGAGCGATCTTACCACACGTCTAATAACTTTCACTACACAAACTCAAACCTAGGTCGGGATATTTGTCCCTGTGTGATGAGCCCCACATTCGGCACCCACAAGCCCTGAAGGTGACCTGCGTATGGCGAGCTTGCTGAACGCGTCCACCTTTTTGATGAGTCAGACAAACTTCACCTGTACTGCATAGGGAAGGCGTACAAGTTAAGTAGAGATGGGCAGAACTGCTACTTTTTAGTAGCATTCATAGCAGTAATTGCTCTTTTTAAATATTGTGGTGATTTTAATAAAATGGGTGACTTTTAGTAATTTTAAATATCCTAAAGATAGCAGTTTAGGAAAAACGTAACTATATGGGAGTTATTTGTTCCCAACTAAAAAAGCAGTGTAAAAAGCACCATTTTAGACTAACTTATTTATCTGTAGCTTGTTATCTGTGTAGTAGAGTGATAGGCTACCACTGGTAGAGCAGTTCATATAATCGTCAGAAAACTGTTGTATGCAACAGGAAAACCTGCAATACTCAGGGAATCTTCCCAGCGGCCGACCATTATGACAGGTTTTACGAAAGTCACACCAGGCAAATGCTGGGATGGCACCTTCAACACAGACCCGACACATTCCCGAATCCTTTCCCCCTTCCCTATCCCGGCCTGAACTTAAGATGCCTAAAGGCCTTAAATAAAATTCAGGGAATTTTATAAATCTGGAAAAGCTATAATTTATGAAGGAAACTCAGGGAAATTTATGAGGTGGTCTTAAAATCCTCTGTATTAAAGAAAAAATTCACTTGTAAAATACCAATAACATGCAAGATGCTTGGACTGGATGGTGGTGGGATTTAAAAAAAATGTCTGCGTATTCTTACTATACTAAGAACTCAGGGAATTTGAAAAAAAAAAACAAAATATCCTAACCGTTGAGAAGATAAAAGCACCAAATCATAATAAAAATAATACAATTAAATCGATGACGTATAAAATAGTGGGTCCGGAAGGGCGGGACGGAATTAAGTTTATATGTTGAATTAGTATATTTCAGCCATGATTATATATATATATATATATATATCCTCTCCCAACCCGTCTGGTCAGCGTGGGAGTAGTAGACCAACTCCTCCCTTCGGGGAGAGGCCTCATCCACTAGTGGATTGAATATGGCTGATTTATTTATATATATAATGGTTTACAATATGGCGTTTCCTTAACACCTGTCCCCTCTGTCCCTTTTCTTTCCTACCAGTTGAAAACGCTTTTGCGAAACGTACAGCATTTCTGTTTTTTGTGTTGTTATTGTACATCTGTCTCAAGAATCTACCATGTAAGTATCCTTTTTTTCTACCAGTTTTACCATTTTGTATATGACCAGACATGTTGGGAGAGGAGAGCCGAAACTCTCAACTGTGATCGCCACTGTCTTTTATTCACCGCAGCTCCCCAATCACCCTCACGATGCTGGGTCAACATCAAACTTTCCTTGATGTGGATGTCTGGCTCAAGAACAATCGACTTGAGACAGGCGTTAACATCAAACCTACAAACAGTACGCAGTATCCCCATTTCAACAGCTCCCATCCATACCATACCAAACGCTCTTGCTGTCCGGGGCTCCCGCATCTGTTCCTCTGATGACCTGCTCCAAAACTATTTCAGGACCCTCTCCTTAGCTCTCACTGACCGTGGATATCCCAAACGCCTCATCCGTAAGCAACTGGACCGTACCCGTAATCATCCAACTCCAACCGCTCTCCCCGCGTAGTCCCCTACGCTCCCAATCTCCTCACCCAGTACCACCTCAATTTTCATGCTGTCCAAAAGCTCCTCAAACTGGCACACCCTATACTCACTGCGTCACCTGAAACTGAAAGAGTTTTCCCGTCGTGCCCCAAAATTGTCTACCGCAGACCTTCGAATCTCAACACGATTCTCACCAGAACTGGACCTATCCCGCCTCCTGCCCCCAAACCTGTCAAATGCAATAGACCTCGCTGCAAAACCTGTCCTATTTTTGATCCCAGTCTTTTCTTCGTACATCCTGTCACTCACAAGACGTACTCTTTCCGACATTCCGGCAGTTGCATGTCTTCCAACCTCGTTTATCTCCTTCCCTCTAACCTATGTTCCGCCTTCTACGTTGACGAAACCCAAACTCCTCTAACATACCGCATTAACAACCATCGCTACTCCTCCAAATATCAACTTCCGCACCTCCCCATACCTGAACACACTTCTTTTCACGGCTGCAACTTTGACGAAACCTTTCGAGTCAGAATTCTTAGAGTTCTGAACCCTGACTCAACTGCCACACTTAGAAAAAGATGGTAGCAGAAGTACATCTCTATCCTTTCCGCAAACCATGAACCCGGCCTCAACTGCCTGTAACTCCCTGCAGCGCAGTGTCGTCTTCTTCGTCCTTTCTCTTCTTTGTTCCGTCCCTGTTGGACTTTTATTTTCTACATTGTTTCTTTGTTCTCCCCTTCATTATTATTATTATTTCCCCCTCCTCTCTGATTCTGTACCTTCTTATTCCTACAGGAAACCCCTTACGTGCTCCTAGTAACCTTCGCACTTTCTTCTCCATTTGGTGTTTTCTCCGTCCCATCTAGTCATTTTCCCGCCTCCATAACCTGGCCATACTGTCACTCTGCATTCTGCTGACAATATGGCGTTTCCTTAAAACCAGTCCCGCATCTATCGGCTCTGTCCATTTTCTCTCCTTTCAGTTGAAAACGCTATTGCGAAACGTACTACTTTTCTATTGTGTTTGTGATGTTATTGTACAGCTGTGTCAAGAATCTACCATCTAAATATCCTTTTTTCTACCTATTTTACCATTCTTACAGCTTATTTGTTCCTTAGAAAAAGAAACGCACACATACACAACACTAATCTTCACATAGTTTTTCGCAATATTTCGATATTAAAATCGTAGACTTGATGTAGAGGAAGAGAGATGCACACACGTGGATAGAACAAAAGACTAGGACGACAGTAGCGGATGGTGGATCATTTGGAGAACAGTTGAGTGCTGAATGGCGCATGGAACAATTAACAATATATATTTCATGCCCAGACGTATATATCTTGAATCCCCATTGAAAGCCCCTACACCCCTCCCAAAAGAAACTTATAGATACGTACCTGATTTAAACGTAAATTCTGGTAATTAATGGCTTTTTAGAGATTCAGTTACTTATTCTTTTTGCGAATAAGTAGTACAAATATCATTAAAAGTTAATAGTAAGTTGAAATTACTTCGTATATAAATGAGAACTAGTTTACAGTAGGAAAGAGCAGAATTATAAAACAAGTATTACGTAATAATTTCTTCGGGTTGAATTTATGAGATTTTGACTCAGGCCGGGATGAGTTAGGTAAAAGTTGAGGAAAGTATCGGCCAGAGCCTTACCGTAATATCGCGGCATACTCTTGGTGAAACTGAGGGATACTTTAGTCAGGGTGGTCATCTGCGGGCTTCCAATTTGAATTTTTCTACTTTTGGCTTTTAACCATCTAAGATTCAGGCCTGGATAGGGGAGGGGGAAGAATGTAGGAAGATGTTGACCAGGGTCTAAGTGGAAGGTATCATCCCGACATTTGCCTGGTGTGACAAAAGAAAACTGTCAGAATGGTCGACCGCTGGGATTGAGCCTAAGACCTGAATAAGGTTGCCAACTCCGAATTTCTTAAAATACTAACATTTCGACTTATTTTTCTTTGAACATCGGACATAAAAGACACAAAAAATAATTATTGCACATATTTCACTAAATACAACTTGAGTTAAAGCTACATACGAAATTCAACAATGCGCTTAATGTTGGTTGTAATGTCAAATACTTAAGGTACAGTCTCACAAAAATCATTCAGGACAGGCCTTCGAGGTCACAGAATGTAAAGAAATTTTATTTCCTCATTTTAACTAACCGGAGGCGTTTAAGATATCCGACTCGTTAACAGCAAAATGTAATGAGAGTAAAAGTTGTACTTCACAGGCATTCCATGTTAACGGATGTTCCATTCAGACACACAAAATGTACAAATAACTCAATAAATTTAGTTAAAACCTCAAAAATGAAATCATTGGGTGGAACTAAAATAATACAACGTAATGTCTAATTTTATTCTAACAAATTTATTATAAATCCTCCCAAAAATCCATATTACAGCGGTAACGGGTGTTAAACAAATTGGACATAATACCTGAGATTTGCATAATTTTACTTAAAACTCTGTGAATTATAATAGCCCAAAATTTTGAATATATATATATAAGGTAAATTTATGAGAAAAATGAAGGAGGGTCAATCCATGTCAAGTGGTCCAGGAAAGGGATAAATCGTTGCTTGACAATTTTTAAAAAAATCTGATTTTTAATGTGCCATGTCGTTAGTTCAAAAGAACTAACCATGTCGTTAGTTCATGAACTACCTTACCAAATCGTTAGTTCAAAACAATCATTATTTTAATTTTAGTGACTTTAGGTTTCGAGTGGCAGCCATATTTGTTTTCGAAGATTCGCCATTTGGTGGTGTTGTAAGGTGTTACCGAATCTGAAGTATCTCAGCCCCTAGTTGTTCTATCGATGTGTAACAAAAACCAAAATGGTCAGCAAATTGTAAGCTACAAGACTATCGTAATGAGATAGTAACTGTCAATAGGTGAGTGTGACATAAACACACAAAGGTGTTTATGTCAACACAAACAGCAAACGACAGTAAACTCTGGTGGTGGAGCAAAAAAGTAATAAAACACACCTTCAGAGGAAGAAAAAGAAACCATTATAAAAAGGACCAGCAACAAAAGTTAACATCACAATCAAGTGGTCACTTCTCCCTTCTATAATTCTGGGACCTGGTACGGGGTCCACACCTAGAAGCAACAACCAACTATACCTGGGACCTGGTACAGGGTCCGTCACAAGTCAAGTATACAAGGAGAAGTGATCCATATAGCAGCAAAAAATCACGAGTTCGAGATAATCTTAGTTATACTTATAAATCGGGCTAGTAAAATATTATTGTATCATACATATAATGAAAAATTTCATAATAAATTGGTGTTAAAAAACACAAACCAAAACTTGTTCTATTCACAATAATTCCTACTCGATCCCGCTCTACCTGAATTTATATGACCCGTTAAGGATCATAATGCTGTGTATTAGCCATTATCGTCCATGAAGTATAGCAGGGTGAAAAGTAGGTTTGAAAAAGTATGTCATTGACGTTAAAAGTTCCGAGTTGAGCAGATGATTTTTGCAAGAAGGCAAATGATCAGGAAGGTGAGCTTTTCTGGATAAAGAGGTCTGATATAGAAGTGCTCATTCACTAAGTTTCAACCCTTAGACGTGTCCTCCCTTTTTTATAGAAATTATTAAAAATGCAGAAAAGTGAAAAAAAGTGCGTACTTCACAGGTATATATATCTGGTGAGAGACCTGATAAAAATATACAATTCCTCCCCATAACAGGTCTGTATGATATTATTATATACCAAAATTAGGAGTTTCAGATTTGACTATAAGTACCTTTATTATTAACACAAAGTTATACCTACAAATAAGCATAGGCAGAAGTACAGATAACCGAGAGTTTACTGTATAGACATCATAAATCAATAGGCAGTGGATGAATAACTCACAGAGGGGTTAAGCAAAACATACAAGAACAATGCTGGGTTACGTACCATTTAAACAGTATGTTCCCAAAAAGTTTGGATATTTCATCACACAACTGAGGAGTGATAGTGTGACACCGACCAGTCGCTGTTGTAAGCTCAGTAGGTGTAAGCTTTCTTAAAATGTTCTTGAAAGGCACCCATGTTTTGTCGTTCCTTGAAATTCTGAATGAAGTTGGTGGTCCTGGTGGTTCGTAAAAATGAACTTTCACATCATCGTGTTCCATGCTGACATCTTCAACAATTCCAATATACCAGTTTTCGTCGTAAATACACGCAACTGTGTCACCTGTTTGGAGGCATTGCAAGGATACTTTTCTCACATTAACATCCTGAAAGTCAGTAGAAATTGAAGTGCGAAAGCATCTAACTTTTGCGTCACTGAGAGGTACATATTAATGATAGCGTGTTTTAGGAACAGGTAAACACGCCTGTAGTCAACTGTTGTTACTTTTTGCTAATTGCTCTTGGTCTCTGTTCAACACTTAACTTTCTTATTTTCGAAACAGCTGATACACCTAATTTTGAACACGTTGCATTCAAAACATCAATATTGTATGATGGAGGGACAAATTCAAATTAATTTCCTGATTCATCATCATTGTTTTTGCTCGTTTCTTGTAGAACAAAGATTTTTGTGTAGCATGTAGCGCATAATGATTTTCCAGGAATCAGCTCTACAGCATAATCCTTTTCCTTTAATAAGTGTGCACTCGAAGTTCTGAAAGTCCTTTAGTTATAGCTTTTTATGGATTTTTAGCGGGTCGCAACACGAATTACCAAACAGATGATGATACTTTCACTTCATTGTAGTTGCATATGTTTACAATGCCACTGCTTGTTCGCATTATCAGAAGATTCCTCTTCTCTTCACTGAAGTCACTAAGTGCCGTTATGCATCTTGATACTGACCCAGACACACACATATGACATTCTTCACCAATTAATTTACGTACATCACACGTAGATATATATACCTGTGAAGTACGCACTTCTTTCACTTTTCTGCATTTTTAATAATTTCTATAAAAAAGGGGGCACTCGTCTAAGGGTTGAAACTTGGTGAATGAGCACTTCTATAACATCTGCTCAACTCGGAACTTTTAACGTCAATGACATACTTTTTCAAACCTACTTCTCACCCTGCTATACTTCATGGACGATAATGACTAATACATTGTCTTGTAGCTTACAATCTGCTGACCATTTTGGTTTTTGTTACACATCGATAGAGCAACTAGGGGCTGAGATACTTCAGATTCGTTAACACCTTACAACACCACCAAATGGCGCATCTTCGAAAACAAATATGGCTGCCGCTCGAAACCTAAAGTCACTAAAATTAAAATAATGATTGTTATGAACTAACGACATGATAAGGTAACTGCACATCAAAATTAATTTTTTTTAAAAATTGTTAAACAACGATTTATTTATTTCCTGGACCACTTGACATGGATTTACCCAGGAAAATACTTACAGCTTATAGTATAATATTAGATCAACCACATATTCACATATATAAAAGTCACTACGATATTTCGAGCACACAGTTGCACGTATTCATGTGTAGAGGAAGAGAGCGATAGTTTGTTGATAGTACAGAAGTGACGGTAGCTATTAATACGAATGTTGAGAGCACAACCTGTTTCCCCACATAAAAGGCATCACAGAACTTGCAGGTTGGGATGTATTTAACATTAAGGGTGTGGCATGTACCCTTGGGATTTAGGGTGTACCGGCCATTAGCATTATTGATAGTGATTATATAAGAAGTGGTGAAAATGGATCAGACCTTACATCTGGATCTCTGGCATGTATGGGCGCCGGTTTGGGGTAGTGGCAAGGAGGAATTCGTACGGACCAAGATGTTTCTAAGATTAGGTGGATGTTGAGAAACTAATCTAGCTTTGGTGGGGAATATTGATCTTGTGTCTGGATCAGATTAGAGGATGTGGAAATTAAAGTGTAGGATTTGTTTGACCTTGGTTAGTTTAGGATGGAACTGGGCGATTAGAGTCGGTGGGTTACATTTTTGAGTGGGCTGAGTGTGTGAGG
>JAGDQP010064611.1:0-11547 GCA_022664845.1 Lepisma saccharinum | reverse complement strand
AACAATTCACAACACTCTAGACTGGTATCTACATTTGGATGTGTTCCTTTTGTTGGATCATTCTCTCAACGACCGGACTGACTGTCTCAGTAAGTATCGTACAAGCTATCACTTATTCCGATAGTCGATACCGCCATAAAGTACAGTATCGAGTACTTCAATAGAGATACTTTTCCCCTGAAGTATCGAGTATTTGCAAGATACAATTTTTGTATCGCAATACTAGTGCCCATGTCTGTTCCGATAGTCGATACCATTTAAAAGTATCGAGTACTTCGATACAGACACATTTTTCCGAAGTATCGAGTATTTGCCAAGATACCAATCTTTGCATCCCGGTACTTACAATGTCTGATTGGATTAGACTGGAAGTGGATGATCGAGGTCACATTTTTGCTCTGGTGTCTATATTTAGACATTAGCCGATCACTCCAATATCGTTACATAGAGCTCAATGCAGCACAACAGGAATAATATGTAACAAAAGAAAGGCTCAAGTTGATCCTAATAGAATGAAAATTCTCGTGTTTCCTAGCAAAAACCTACAACATTCCTTTCAGTTGTTAAATGTTTGTGCAGGTTAGTATAGTGATATTGTTCGTATTATTTTAATTTTCACTCACTAAAATGAGCGAATTGTTAAGAGTATTGGCTCAAAATTTAGGCAGGCGCCATACTATAATGTATAAGAAGGTAGTCAACAATGCCTAAAATTAACAAATATTTTTAAAAAAGAATAAGTTAAAAGTGTTAAGGATATGAAATTTGTATGTTTGAATTTGAATTTTAATTATTATAATGATCATATTTATTGTATAACACTGTTGAGAAAAGTATCGAGTATAGAAGGTTTGAAATAACTGTCGGTATCGAGTATCGAGAAATTTTGGTTTTCAGACATCTCTAGTAAATTGCAAACTTGAAACAGAAACCAAAGAAAGTGTGATTCAATTGTGAAAAATTGCGAATCTCGCAAATTTCAATAGTGATTGATTTATGTCACAGAAACAAGACCAAGTCAAAGAGAGTCAAGACAAGGTCACCGAGTCAATTGGGTCAAGATTCGATCATCAGGCAGCTGTGTCAGAGTCAGTTTGGTCATTTGGGTCAAGACCAGGTTCCTTGTCAGTCAGCTTTGTCCTTCTGTCGACAACTTTCAACTCAGGAACTATTAGGGATAGACAAGTGGTTGAGGTGCCGTTGGAACAGTCTCTGCGAGAACAGTTCAAACCAATATAGATAATCCAGATCGTAGGAGTGAATCCCGAGATACCTAGAGGCAATTTTCATCTCAGGAACTAGTAGGTCTAGGAAGGTGGTTGAGGTATCGTTGAAAAGATCTCGGTGAGACGAGTTCAAACCCGCACAGTTCACTAGATCATAGGGTGGGGTCCCGAGATACCTAGGAGTAGGACATTCAACTGAGGTACTACCCAGGCGTAGGAATGTGTGTGAGGTGTCGTTGGAAAGATATCGTCTCATTTTTTTTTTTCCAAATAGCATGCTCGCTGATGAAGCCTATTAGAAGCCATAGCATATATGAGAGTTCTCCGTTTCGGCTCCGCCTCACTTGTTTTCTTATATGCCAAGAATAAATTGTTCTTTGTCATGAAGGGAATGTTACCTCTGTTTTCGATACTTTTACAACTAGATATTGAAGAAATGTGATGCAAAAATGAGCAAGGCAAAGTTTATAAGAAAAATGTTGTGAATAAGAATTGTTTAGAAAATGTTTCTGAAAAAACTAAGTGTTCAAGAAGCGTTCAAAATTCCTTTCAGAAACTCTTCACACATTCCTCGCACTGTTTGAACACAAACCTAAGAATTTCAAGAAATATTGACAAGAAGTTTAAAATAAGTCTCTTATTTTTACATTGAAGTTACCGTGAAACACAGAATCAGTTTGCTACAGAAATATAACTTACAACTGATAGCATGCAAACCTTTTTACACAATAAAATTCGTTTAGGATATAATAATACACAAACTTGAATATATAAGCGTACAAGCCATAAGGGTGTTAAAAATTGTATGCATCGATTTAACATATATGTTGATTATGAATACTTAGAGAAAATGAAAAAAAAAAAAAACGAAGCACAATGAAAAGTAGTGATTTACGGGAGAAAAAAATCTAGTCAGAAAACAAGAGAAAGACGTTTTCTTCCTATTTTGCATAAAACTGTTGTGCATAGAGTGAACTGGGGCACGAGGAAGTGGTGGGGGTACGTGGATTTCTCCAACGGATTGAGGCGACAACGCTATCACATATACAAGACGTGAAAAATCCTTTCATGAAAGCCGTCTTTTACATAGAATTCCATTACCACTTGTATGAATATTAATGACATTTTCCTACCCATCTGCATATCAATACGCCCTGTAGGCTGCTGGCCTTCTCGTATCACTGAGAACCGTATTGCAAATCTTCCGACACCAGCGCCATCTCTGGGGGAAAGCCTTACTTAGTGCTCCACCTACTCGTGCTCAAGAATCATCTTTTAGGCATTATTTCTCTTTTTTCTTTCTGTGAAAATAACCTCTCGAAGTTACGATTCTCATTCATTTTGCATTACATTTTATAAGTGTTGCTAACTAATGTAGGTAATATGTAGCTAAACTACTAACTACATTAGTGCTTTGGCATTATTATTAGCATTTGCCCACTGTGACGGATCTTTCAAAGAAAGTTTAGTATTTGACATTTTTTCCACTTTTTTTTAGCTTATTTCTAAAAGGTATCAAATTCATATAGCTATTAAATATTACAAGAAATAGCAAAACTTTGGGTTTCTCGATACTTCTTAATCTCAATCCTAAAATTTTGGTGAAACTTTGGTAAATATTTTTATAGGCCATTTTAGTAACTTTTGGACTTAGACCTCTCGTGATTAAATGAGTACTTAATAAAATCCACCAACGTTCATACCGGAGGCTGGATTCGAGCCTATGACCTTGGAGAGCTGGCCTAACGCATCAGACTACACGAGTAACGCCGTTAGACATAAATTTTGGTGTGGATTTATGCAGAGACTTAGGAGTTTTTAGCAACACTCTTGTTCTGTATATGTAAAACGTGTTAACTTAATTTTGATTTTGGGAACAAACTCGACCAATGACATTTTCTCATCATGGACAACAGAACTTCTTTTTCTAGCGTAATAGAAAATAGTAGAAATATTCAATAAAGAAAAAACACAGCTTTCTGACAAGGCAAAATTCTTTAATAACAAAAAAAAACTTAAAACGTAACAGTTTCGGAAGTATACAACTTCCTTCCTCAGACTACACTCTACACGTTTTATTACTTTGTTGTTATTAAAGAATTCAGCCTTGTCAGAAAGCTGTGTTTTTCTTTATTCAAGGTGGATACAAGGCCATATTATCATAATATCCATAGAAATATTCATCCACTGTACGAGAATGAACGCTTTGTCCCAACAAACAGGAAAACTGGAGATACACAAACGCAAAATTACCAAGATATATGCATGACAAAACGTCTAACTAAAACAATACAACCTATTCAATCCTATAATGTTACAACTAAGTTCGTCGTACTCTGGCTTGGATTTGAATCCTGGTTGCTGGATTGGTGGGCGGGTGCGTGGGAAGAGTAAATATGGACATTTCCTATTTCGTACTTTTATTTCCGGTTAACCTAGTATTAGAGAAAACGAAGATCTTGGAAACAAGAACGGATACCACCTCTAGTTTAAGTTACTGATTGTGAGTAAGAAATGATGGTAGGTCTAACTTAGCATTCTTAATCAGAAAGATTATTAACATCACGACCGCAACTTGAAACCAAGTAATATTATGTTTCTCAAACATATCAGAAGCATTATTTTGAGTGTACAATTAGAAGTACAGAAAGTATTTTAAAACTTGCATTTCAGATATTCTCACAACAAGCGAAGTGAGTATAAAAACGATAAATGATTAATCTTATATAAACAGAAATAAATTAAAAGTAGAACAAACTTATAAATAAATAATTTCTGACTTGATAGAAGTTAGTTAAACTATATTTTACAACTATAACCTAGATATATTACATACTTTATATAGCGGGCGCAAATTTTGTTTTTGAGTCTCCTTTAATGTGACTTTATCCGTCTGTGTGTGACGCAGTTTAAGCGCCTCAACCAAGGTAAATAGAGAGACCTAATACCCAATTTGAAATTAACGACATCTATTTATTAAACTTTTTTTTAATCCAGAGCTGAAACTGGGACACTTTTGGTGATCTAATGGCCTGGCATGACCCGAACGTGGGTGATCCAATTGACCCAGTGACTCGATCCGAAACCTGACCCAAATGACCCGGTAACTCGATTAACCCGGTCTTGGCCCAAATTGTCACAATGTATTTGCGATCTATCAATTTGATGATTGAATACTGGCTCTGACCACACACACGGTTACCGTAGTTGGTGATTATTTGTACACCTCTGGGGACATTTTTTGTTATTTCCGGGGATATGAAGCTATTTCCATATGCTATTACTATAACTATGCTGAGGCCTTGTATCCATACTTAAGTTAATTAAAAAGTCTGACAAGGCTTATACACTTGACACTTGACTTTATTATAAAAACACATCGCAAGCGTTACGGTTTCGGTGTGCTTTCAACACCTTTCTCAGGCGAAACATTAAGCTACTCTATCTATTCATAATAAGCACCAGAAGGCAGTGCAGGACTACTAAATAGGCCAAGTAGGCACCGGACTATGGGCTCCATGCATTTTAGTGGTCCCGCGACAACGGATCAAAATGATATTGATTTTGAAAGGAAATTATATCTTTAAAGCATGTGACTGAACACCAATTATTACTACTTGAAATGCTATTACACTGATGAGCTTGCTCTTCGAGGAAGCTCGGTCGAGGAATCTGATCAACAAGCTCGACAGTATAATAGCAAACAATCCATCAAGCTTGCTCAAGGGAAGGACAACATTTGGCGAGACTATATTTCCTCGCCTCCTAGTGGGGAAATACAGTCGAGAAAGCTAATCATCAAGCTCGATAGTGTAATAGCTCAAAGTATACTCAAGCTTCCTCAACAGCAAGCTGTTGAGTAAGCTGATAAACAAGCTCTATAATGCAGTAGCGCCCTTACCAAGATTGGATAAGTTATGTTCAGAGCTTTCCCGTCGACTGAATGCAAGCATATACTAATATCAAAATTTAATCTTTGTTTACATTCCTTGTTAAGTTCCCTTCAAAAGCAGACGCCGAAATTAAAGAAGACGCCCAAAGATTTAGAGGGAATTATCCTGAAAAACATTGAGTTAGAGTTTGCAGGTGCAATCGTTCATTTCAAGTATTTTATATTACAGTTGGAAGATTTCATCTGAATCGTATAAACTTTTTTTTTAATGTGGTTCGATCAACGTTCCCAAATGTTATGACAACGCTAAGATTATTGGTGTATCATGATCACGAATACTACTGGTGTTCAGTATTGTGTAATATTGGCTACTGAATACAACGGTTTTCAAAGGTTAGACTCTCCCAAGATATCCTTAAAAATGTCACCATAAAACATTAAAGAAAGTGAACGTTTAAATTTTGGAGGTTTTAGAAACCACGTTTACAATTTTCGTTAGAATTGTATAATACTTATTATTTAATTATATTTTAAGAAATTCTTGTTATGACATATTGTTTTTTTAAAAATAATAATAATATTTTTTGTTTGTGTAATATAATTGGATCATTAAATTTGTTGGTTGGTAAAATTAAAAATGTATTGAGTTAATTTGCGAGGGGGCCCCCAGACTGCGACTGCCTAGGGGTCTCCACAGGGCTTAATTCGGCACTGCTAGAAGGCCAGCATCCTTTCTACATCTTCCGCGAATCACGTCCCAGAGATTGTTTACTTTACGAAACTAAACAAATTTCTACTAATCACAGATCGTCGCTCACAGGCCCCGCCCCCTACTCAACTAGAACGCTATATCAAACTATAGCTGAGATACTACATAAAAAGAAACTGATTGGAGGCGCAAAAGTGTTTTAAATAAATAGTAAAAAATAAATGACTAAGTAAAAATAAGTAAATAAATATTAAAAATAAATGACTAAATAAAAATAAATGACTAAATAAAAATAAATAAATAACAAAAAAGAATCTTAAGAAAAGATCTTCTCAATAGTTCTTATTTTCCCGAATACTTTCTTCTCTATTTTCTGTTGAGTATGTCTTCCCATTCCTTATTTATACTCAACCTTCCATTCCAGTTCATCGCTTAATATCCCGTTTCTTCGATTCTCCTCGCTTCTATCCACTTCCTAACCGACATCCTTTCCTCTTGTTCTAGCCTTTTACCAGTCTCTCATGCAACTCTTCCTTGCAGTTCGTACACGGAACCCTGTACACAACTCCTCTTCGTTCTAGCCCCTTTATAGCAACTTTTTCCTTGTTTGTAACTAACGTAAGTCCAAGACCCCTCTTCCCTCCTTTTCTATACGTTTTCACTCCTCCGCTTGATTTTCTTGGTAATGCTTCCCCCACTTACTATTCCAAACCACCTTTTCTTTTCACCTTCCTTTCCTTCACCCTCAATTTTCGTTTTGTGCCATTATTTTCATGATCATTCTTCTGTCATCCTCACTATATCCATTCTACGCTAACTGTTCCCAAAACCTTTCCACAGCTCTCTTCTTCTGATCTTCTGTATTAATCGTCTTTATTTTCCCTCCATGTTTCTTACGAAATTTGCTTTCATCACTTCATCAAGGTCACTCCTCTTGTGGCAAAAAAAAAAAAAAAAAGGATCTGTTGCACATTTCTTTTGGAACCAAGAAGATAGACAAATCTACCGTCTTTCGTTTTCTAAATTCTTATATCCAAGAAATTTAATACTATGTTTTCCTTTATCTCACTTTCCAAAAAATACCACTTTGCCTTGAGCTCCCTAATGAATAGATCTCATTTTCTTCTCGAGCCTTTACATATACCAAAACAGTTATCTACGTACCTGCAAAGCAGTAGTAATTTTTGTCCTTCCCTTTCTCCATCACCATCTTTTCCCAATCATTCATAACCAAATCTGTTATCACTGGGCTTATACAAGATTCTATACTGAGGCCTTCTTTCGCACGCACAATCTTGCCACATATCTTACAAAACCCATTATCCTATACTACTTTTAAAATCTATATTCTATCACTATCCCACCGTTCTATAACTTTTCGTCCCATTTCTTTGTGCACTATACGCAATATTTCCTCTCTTCATAGACTTAGAAACATGATTTCCACATCAACATTGAACATCAAGTATAAATATCGCTTAGAAAGCAAGCCAGAGCGTGTGGTTACGCGCTGTAAACTACAGCATTGGATTGGTGTCCTAGTTTCAATTCCCACCCAGAACAATATTTATTTTTTTAATAAGTAAATTATGTTTCTATTTCTTGTTTTGTCAAGGCTATTTCAATCTTGATTCTTGCAAATTATATTGCTTGACTCAATCTTATTTAAACCTTTTCGACTTCATGTTTTAAGTTTGCATTATGTTGTTCCACTTATCTAAGGAAACTTCATTCGCTTTTCAGTCCGGTCAAAATTGCTATGTGGATACGGTTATTCCATAAAATATTTTTTAAATTGTCTTGCTATATTTTGTCCATGTGAGTTTGTTCTGATTAATTTGAGGACATACAGCTTGTAAAGCAACTGAGTCTTGTTGCAAAGTTTCAAAGTTGGTACAAGCTGTCAAACGAATCAACCGTTTGATCAACTAGTCGGCAGAATATTAAATTGTCTCCACAGCGTTCCCGTCCTACAAGACAGACAAAAGAACTACGGCAAAACTATTAATCTCTTCCACGTGATTATTCCAAATTTAATCAAAACTTTCCACAATGGAAGCCTTTCTGTTCTTCTGACTTTGAACCCTCCCCTCAGCGCCGTCATCCGAGACCGTTTTTAGCGATTATTTCGTATTCCATTCGTACTTCATTCTCGAACGCAAAGGGTTGAGTGGGTGTATATATGCAAATTCTTAAGCTCGAATGAAGACACTAAAATACTTTTGGCCTTCGCAGAGCACGAATCTTGTTAAGGGTTTTAAAAACAATCCTCTTCTGTCAAATGTTCCATCCCTTTTCCCCTGTGACCAGCAAAAATAATCAACCATTCTTCACACCACTCTTATTCTCTTCGTTCTACTACTATTTTCCCCTTTTTCTCATGGATATTTTTTCAGACCATTATCTGGTCTGAAAGCAGAGCACACCCTCCCGTCTGAAAGAAGATTTTAGTGTTTTGCACAATTTGTCATAATCAACACTTTTATAACACAAAAAAGCGCAAACCCAATCCTCGTGGTGAGTGAATTGTTATTAATGTCCTAAACGAGCTGATGAGCTTCCAAGGACGGGGTCTACAGTTTCTCGTAAAGGAACCACTGCGTTCAACAGATCTCGGGAGGAATCGAACTCGCGACCACTCGCACAGAAAGCGAGGGCGCTAAACTCTCTGTCACTCCGAGGTCTCCCAGCACTCGTGGTCCAGGTAGTAATTTCAATTCGGCAATGAGTTCAACCCCACGGCCAACCATCCTGACTAGTTTTCCAGATTTTCCCGTAGATTAACCCCAGGATGGTACATTAAGTAAGGTCCTGACCGATATCTTCTCATTCTCTATCTACCCTATCCCGGCCCGGGCCAAAAATCAGAGCTGAAACTGATCACCAGGTCTAGTAGGTTATTTGAGTCAAGATTTGGGCCGGGTCTATGATTGGAACCGGCCTGACCCGGTAACCAGGAGGGCAAAGCAGAGTTTTGAATTATTTCTTTGCGTTTCAAAATCTTTCTTACCGGGGTGAGTGGGACTGGAGGTGTTACACCCAGATTACGATAAATACGACGCCGAAATATCCAAGTAGAAATTTTGGGTAAATGCCCATTTTTATCGCCCAAGGCGATAGCTGTACTTTACTACGTGTTAACCGGGTCTAAGGTGGCACGGACGGACGTGCATGGCCTTCTTTCTGGTCTATGTAAATAACCTACATTTTTGTGCAACGGGACTTTATTTGAAGGTCACCTCATTTTAGATCTTTCGTTTTTGATGTCACCTAAGTTTGGAGATCGAGAATTTTCCATGCCACATTATTTTCGTTTAAATGAATAACCGCCATTTTGATGACACGTCTGCTTGCTCTAGTTCTCAGTCTTTTCTCCTATCCTAAATTTGAAGGTCTTCTAGAATTTGCCTTGCTTACGTAAGCATAATTTTAATATTTGTAGATTTTTAAATGAATATGGTGCCCCACCCTAGTTCTCCACTGTTATGAAGAACGGCCCCTCATGAATAGTGAATTAGCATTACAACGTAAAGGAAATGAGAAATATCTTAGAAAAGGCCCCGCCAGTATTTTTAAGTGTGCCCTCCATAGTTTACCACTGTTTCTACAGCACGCCCTCTGAAGGAAAAGGATTTTAGCATTAGAGCATAAAGGAATGGGAAGATAACGTTTTAAAAGATAAAATTAAATTTTATTATTTAGGTTTTCTCCCTAGTCCGCCATTGTTTGAAGAGTGCCCCTCCGTGAAAGGGAATTTACTATGAAAGCGTAAAGAATTTCGAAATAACTTAGAAAATTAAGAAAAACCCTTCCGTACTTTAACCAGTGTGCCCTCCGAAGTGCATTAAAACATGCACTGTAAAAATAGGAGACACAATGTTCATCCAAAAAATGGAGGCAGCTGAGCTGCCTCCACTTTTTGGATTAACCTACATTCAGCCAGTTTTGGGTTGAACGTTTTACTTTTTGTAAAATTTCAAAATGCGTGTGTATATTTATAACTGTTTCAACGTATTTCATTCAAGCAGAGCATTTTTTTAAAGTATAAAAGAATAAAAGGTAATACTCCTTTAGAATTAAAACTGAAAAAAAGTTGAAGTAGTCGGGTTTCGACCCAGGGTCCACAAGCACACTGGTCAGACACTCTTGCGACTTAGCTACTTTATATATATATAAATATTTATTAGCCTACAAATCAAGTGTATCAGTACAATTAACTTACAAAAATGTAACAAAACTTTTCTCTCTTTTAGATCAACAACTAGCTATAACGATTGTCATGACGGATCTTTGCACAGACCGAATGAATAACTGTTCATTTATACATAAATGGCCCTGTAGTAGTTGCCATATAATTGCTCTTTCCGGTTAATATGATTTGCTGCGAATTGTTCCCTTAAATATTGAACATCCTGTATATAATTTTGATGGAGGATAATGAAAATAGTTTGTAACGTTAGCCAAAACATGATTCTTCTTTTGGCTCTAGGGAAAACTCGGAATGCGGGGAAATAGATTGTGTTCTATTGTATAGCTATGGAAATAACCTCTGATAATTCTGTTCATAATAACTTTGTATTGAAGCCAAATATGTACTGCCGTGGGACATTCACTTATTTTATGAACTAAGCTACCCGTCTTGTCACACAGGGCACATCGGTCACTGGGAATAATGTGTTTTTCATGCAATATCACTGGATCCGGGCAAATTTTGTGGATGATTTGAAAACCCAGATGGTACAACTGCGGCAAATGACGCACTTCCGCTAGGTTCTGCCAGATACCCAACCAGTCTTCCTTGGGGTGTCGATTCTGTTCCAAAGGTGCCTCGAATATTTGTTGGTTTTTGAAATGGGTGTAAAAATTCTTCACCGACCATTGCTCCATGGGAATGGGAGTGTGCGTCAGATAACTAATGTCATACAAACTGTCCGTGATATATGGCAACATGTTTTTCCACACCTGGATATTGAGCGGTAGAGAGCTATCTATGTATTGCCATACTGATTCGATCACCTGACTGGCGAAAGAAAATTGATGTTGGCTCAAAATCTGAATGACTAGATGCACTCTCAATGCCTGCCCGTGAATACTGATACTCCGTAAATTTAGTCCCCCTTCCTGCAAAGCTAAATAGCACGATGCTTGTCTTACTCGGAACACATGTGAGTGCCATATAGAGTGTCCGATCCATTGCGTGATCAAAGCTTGGGCTTTGTTAGTTAGTGGTAGCATTTGTAAGACGTGTGTAGCCTGACTTATGATATATATGTTAACAAATTATGTGCGTGCCAACAAGGTTTGAAAAC
This sequence comes from Lepisma saccharinum, assembly GCA_022664845.1. NCBI lineage: Eukaryota > Metazoa > Arthropoda > Insecta > Zygentoma > Lepismatidae > Lepisma > Lepisma saccharinum. The sequence goes on along the minus strand of JAGDQP010064611.1, from coordinate 411 downwards.
AAGCCATGTATTTTTTTAATTCACTGATCAGTCTTGAGCTAATTTCTGGGAATTAATTTCAATTGTTTATTTTATTGTGGGTGCCCAACTTAGTCCTAAATAATTTATGTGCGGGACTACAGTTCCCAATTTACTGTAGAGTTGAGCAGCTGTTGGATCCATTACTAAAATTTTTGTTTTCTGGGCATTGATTGCTATATTAGACGCCCTTTGAAAAATATGGAAAGCCGCTAACACCTTTTGCATTTCTCCAGCCGCCCGTGTGATTCATATGGCATCGTCCATGTATACCAAGGCTTGCAATCTATTTTGGCGATATGTCACACCAGCTAATTGGTATTTGATTAAGGTGATTAAAGGGGCTAAGGCCAATGAAAATAAGAAAGGCGAGAGACTGGCACCCTGGTTCAA
>JAGDQP010064610.1:0-11547 GCA_022664845.1 Lepisma saccharinum | reverse complement strand
GGATGTTTTATCTTAACTTTGGGTGACCTTCATACGTACGGAATGATTACAATGTCAGCGTACCCTTATATGTAATCTTCCATCTGCATATGCATGCTGGGTACCGCTTGCTTTCTCACGGCGTGATACATACTGAATTCCAGGGTTGTTTTTGTTGTGGTTCGCATTAGGTTTTTTACAATTTAAGTTCGTAGTGGTAAAAGTACCTATAATACATTGGGGTGGACGTTGGATGCAATTGATGTACACAACACTTTACTAGCACTGCCAAAAATTGAAAACGCGGTAACGTGCAGACGTAATCAATGCCTACATCAAACTCCTCTAGTATGTTGCACTCGTATGAGTGAGCGCGCTGATATGTACCAGTAGAGTAACAGTACCTCCTACTACGTTCATGCTGTGTTATAGATATGCCTCTTCCATCGTTGTCCAAATCGCCTCGGGTTTATGTACATTCACACCTGTACGGCCAATACCTGTCAATAATAATGTAGCGCATTTCAGAGAACAGGTGCACGTCATATGGTTATAATCGCCTCTATCCAAACAGTATTAAACATGTTACATGCTTTGTACTATTCGTAATACGGTCTAGTGTAGCTCGGAGAGTGATTCGTTTCTTCCGTACTAACCTGTGGTTAGTGCACTCTTGGTTAACAATGTCAAAGTCATACGTGGTATCTCGCCAAATTTGCATATCCCCTTAACAAAACATGGTGAATTTAAAGAAGTAAACGTATAAAGTGTCTAATTCGTCTTCATCGTGCAACATAGCCGTTAGTCTGTGTATAGCACACGTTTCATGTGTACTAGCAACGTGATGTACACTTATTGGCCAATATATAAAACTAATACAGCAGCATTCGATTGGTTAAGGTGTTCCGTATGGTCTACATAAGTAATGTACAAGTACCCTAGGTTACTCTGGGAAACGTACGTATAGCACAATCAATTGGCATCGCGCGATATACGGTATTCCAACCAGACTGTAAAGGGTACATAGGTATGTGGACGTTGAGTACTATTCTACTATATGTATACATTAGAAACACAGTATTACAAGCTTACACCTTTGCACAATGCAGTTACCTTTAGTTTGGTACCTATCAAGATGTAGAAGTTTCAGTGTACCAATCTCTATGTACATATATCGCTATGTTGGTGGGGGTGGCTTTTCCGAAAATGCATTCATCATTATATCCTGGGTTGTATATATTTATTAGTACTAGGTTTACAAGTGTAATGTGGATACGTCATTCCAACATACACACACATATACACATTCACAACAGGCTTATGTAATTACCTACAACAGGTTCGTGTTATAATCGCCCTGTACATTAACAGATATACTATTACATATACCATGTTGTATACATTTATTGGTACTAAGTTAAAAACTTTAATGTGGATATACCATTCACCACTTTTGCCGATTGTAACTGCATCCAATACAGTAAATGTATGGAGGTTTGCAGTCTGCATGCATACACTTGCAGTGGTTGATGATATGTGCAGTTGGTAATATTAACTTCATAATGTAATGTACGCAACGCAGGACATGCTTGAGCTTCAAGGTTTGTATGTTTCCACAGCTGGAAAAGCTTACACAACCATCTTTTCTTGACCCTTACAGTAAAATATGGATCCCATCTCGCAACATTGTGCAAGAATACGACGGATATGTTATACACTATATCCATTCGAGGTATTCCACTCCAACCCGTGAAATTTGTGAGTTAGCCAATCCGCTTGGCGCTGGTACCCCTCCGCTAAATTTGAACGTTCACATGGTAATTTCAAGTCTATGAAATATCAGTGTGGCATCACATGTAACCAAGTAATGAGTTGTTAAATTGTTTGTTTCAAACATTTTGAAAGCATCCGACATGCGATCCAATAAAAAATAAAGTGCGATCATAAAACCTTGAAAATCAAAAATACATTGCCTTGCGCATAATACACGCGAACCCGATGGTTTCTGCTGCTGAAGAGCTAGTGGAAACAATTGGGTGATACACTCTGGATCCTTAATACACTAACAAACTACATTTAATAAAGGTCTCTTCAATAAATGATAATGACCCTGCGAAAGAAATATAAAATAATAATCTGAAAACAGGTCATGATCGTTCATATGCTGGGCAATCACAGTACCTATATTCCATACTTACATGCAGTTGTGCACTTTACGTAAATTTCACTCGGTACACGGAATGGATTTATCTTGCAGGTACGTACCTACTGTGTTCACCACATATTCGTCCACAATATAGGCACCTCGGCAACTCTTGTATTGAGCCATAGTCGGAAGGGTAAATACACAGAGGACCACTACGTACTAGGATGATTACACTCGACCACGTAGATGTATACACCGCTCTACCTACGTCGTACATGCACAGGGCAACGAATGTTGACTAAAGATGCATCAACACTGGTTCAGGAAGTATTTCGAATTCACTTGCTTACTAATGATGCATACACACATCCGGTACGCCAGTACGAATACTGCTCTCATTTAGATTTAAAGTCGGCTTAAATGTCCTTCACTGGCAACACATCCAAAAACGCCCCACTATTCATTTTCACCAGCTTTACGTTAAAGGGTCTGGGCTAACATTTCCTTCAATTCAGGTGGAGCTTATAAGTGGTTATTCCCATACGTTGAAAACAACCCACACAGAGTATTCGGGTCATGTAGGAGTACGCCCACGAAATACAATTTCCTCCGAAGGAGTAATAGAAAATAAACGACCATCACGATAACCCACACATACATTATAACTCTGGTCTGTGTGGTTCATATAGCGGCCAACACAAAGCATATAACGCACAAAGTCATAGTTTTGAACTCTTGCTAGTATATTTACGGGCTAATATTGACAGGACGGTTGGTGATGGAGCGAATTTGTCCACGGTTACGGCGGCCAAGGCTACAGGTATACTCACATTATTACCAACACACCTCAACCATCTGGTCCGAGATGCGCAAACATAAAGCGACGGACACAGCTAGCGCGGAACTCTCTCACACACACACACCACCACAAAGCCGCGTACCCAACTATCTGACAGCTCCGACCTGAAACATGTAAACTTGACAGGCGTGCATAATCCTTGTCAATAGCGATGAAGGTCCTCTGTTCGACCGTCTTTGTTCATCTGCGCGCACGTTCACGCATCAGTAAGTCCTGTCGTGTTCAGTTCCGTGAATATGCTAATTCACACACAGACGCAAAGTGTGTGTACACAAACTTCTATTTACCCTAGGTTTTTCGAACCATCTACTGGAGCATATACAATATAATAAATTTCAATCTATAAGCGTAATACCACCCATTTTTCATAATTCTACAGAGAACTATTTGCGATAAAATCTGCTTCCGTTTTTCGAAACTTTATAGAAAAATTATGGTCATTTTCAAAAAGCCTATGTGATACCCTGCACAACCAATATTTGTATACCTGTTCATGAAAAGGTTTGGGAATACAATTATAAGCCGGTGAAGGGCCCTTAGCATCTCCTGATCTAAATTTATGTGAAATTTTCCTATAGGGAAAACTGAAAAGTAAAACTTTTTGATAACAATCCGCATACATTGACCAAATTGTAAATCAATCAACCCATTTATATAACTAAATGTCTCCATAGCTTGGAGTGCAGACGTGATTAAGAATCTAGTTATCCTAATTTTCTACGCGCTAGTATGTTCCTAGTGTATTTTGTGACTGAGTAATGACTTATGTTGTTAATGCATTGGTTTTGATTACTTTTTTTGTTGGTTAAAGTGGCTTACCTTCTTGTGTTACTGATATATTCCAAAGGACCATGGTATTCACTTAATCTCTCCTCTTAGTCTGCTGCGCCGTCAAGTGTTTTGTTTTTGTTGCTTCAAGCGAAGTTTATTTTCACGGATGTGTCAAGTAAGAGCATTCCCTCTCCTTTTCTAGTATTGTGTAACAAAAATTCTTGGTAATATTTCCAATACTGCAAACAAAGCAATGGCTCTTGTCCGAGATGCAGTGAATGAATTCCTTCTTAATGAGTTGCTTTTGTCTCTCCTACATACATGTTGTGCACAAAATAATAGTTTATTGCGTATGCGTCACATTTAAGTGTTGGAAAGTATGTGTATATTTTAACTTAAAACTACATTTCACTCCTTGCATAAAACGTGGAATTATAGTTATTTACTATTTATTTTTGTTCATAGTAATATACAGTTTGGTAGAAACATGTATTATCCACCGTCTTTCACTATGGAATAAAAATTTACCTGCCTCAATTCTTAAGGATAACAGGATATTTCTGCTCTTCTGACTACTATTATTTCTAAAAAAAACTGAGCCGATAGTAGGTGCAATTTCCTTTCTGGTGATGCGTCTATTGTTAACGTATATACAATTAATTATATCTCATTCTTTTTCCAACAACCTCTCAACTGCGAACAATGCATCCTTGTCTGAGCCGGTGAAAATAGATCTGATAATAAACTGTAACATACTATAATGAAAGTTAAAGTACAATTATCCAACACTGATTCAGCTATACATACAGATTCTACAGGCAATTCACAACCGATTGAAAAGTTCCAAGTCTTTCCTCATTGATACCCAGCACAATGTTATTAACTATAGAGACGCTATGCTCGGAAGATCCGCAACGGAATCATTTTTCTTAATCTTTCCTATCGTTAAAATATATAGTGACGATTTAATTGGTCTAAGTACTGATTATCTGTTGGATGCTGATAGTAATTTGAAAAGATATTAATAATTTGAAACGTATCGTTAAAATCATCGAAGAACAATCTGCAACGTATACGCATTATCTCTTCTTTACTAGTTTCTTCTGGTGCCTATGGATTGTTCGGTTTTCAACAATGGTTCGTGTTTTAAGTGTTAATATATGGGTTTTCGGAACTCTAACAAAAACAGATTTATTTTCGGGAATATTTAACACAATCATCTACACAAATAATTTGTTTGCAAAACACTAATTTACAATGATTGATAAAATGTTCATTTCTCAAAGAATATACAATTTTATTTAATGATGTACATATACATCGAACGGTACTGTTATTCTTCTTCTTGAATCATTTTTGTCTTCAATAAACATTGTTACTCATGTGGTTCTAATTTCAAGACATTTAAAAATTTAACATCTTTAAAAAGGTGTAAAATATTTATTTATGAGTAACACATGTGTGCCGCAAAGTGAACGTCAAGGTACCGAATTACTACAGACTCTCAACTCTTTTCTCTCTGCGAATGAGCATATTGGTTCTTTACTTCTCGGAAGTGATATTTATGTTACTTTTTCTGCACCTTGACCGCAAAACCTGTTACGAAACTAACATTTGCATATTGCTTTGGGTGATTTTTATGTAACACATACTATAGAAATTTTGGTTTATGAAAGAATCTTCTGAACAGTTATTCCTACGCTACTATCGTATGTGTGTTTAATATTTTTATATTATTATTATTTTGACTTTTGTGATAATGTGAATGCTTTGATAGTACACTATATAAGATTACCGAATCATTTTCTAGATACCATTCAACTATATGAAAATTTCAAATTGGAGGGAAAGGTGTGTTCAGGAATTGGAAAATCATGCCCAGCATAATAAGACAGCATGAAAATGATTTACGTACTAACGAAATTTGTACTGACAAGCTAACGTACTAATAGGGCAGAAAAAGTTTTACTTTTTTCCTCCCATCATGGTTAGATAAGATAAAAATGATTTGTATGTGCGGTAACAGCACTCTGACTTACGCCCGTCCCGGAGAGAGAAGAAAGAGTGTGGAAATACCATATTTGTAAAATGTTGAAATAAATGGAAACCAAATGCATAGTAATGGGTACTCTGTGGAAGGCGTTACCTGTTGGAGGGTATGTTCATCACGGTCGCGATCTTAAAGGCCGCCAATTTCAATCCCGATTGTTTTTAAAACTTTGGTAAACTTTATTTTTATATGGGCCAGTCTAGTAACTTGGGAATTGAAACCATCACGATTCGCCTTTAGCTTTTAAAATCCGAACCCATGACCCTGCCGGGACTCGAACCCGGCCTACCTCCACGGACCGCTTTGCCACCCAGCCGGCCATTAGTATTTGCTACTGATGCAATAGCCTGAAAACACTATTTTGTTTTAAAATAATGAAGGAAATGTAAACTAAATGTATAGATGCATATTAATAAGGCAATGTAATCAGCAACAATTTGCATGCATTTATGTTTCAATTCCTTTGTTATTTCAAAACAAAATGGTGTTTTTAGGCTATAGCATTATAAGTCCATACTAAGGTCACATATTATTTCTCACAATAATATATTTACGACAAAACTGAATTCAGAAACATTTTCCCCTAAAATTCTAGCCAGAGCGGCAGATTACATGACCTCCTTCCCAGTTAAGAAAACCAAGCGAGTTTCAGTATGGCGGACTTCAAGCTGACGGCCGTAAAGAACATATCCTCCAACAGGTAGCGATTTCCATTTTTCATTTTCTTTCAGCATTTTAAAATTTTAAGGATATTTTCCCACTTTTTCTTCATTTTTCAAAAGCAAGGATCTGACCTTTATATTATCGATATCTCATAAAGTAATTGCGCCTGAGAGTAGTATAGTAATGTTGATTCACGGTTACATGGTTATAATGTAGCTTACCATTTACCAGAATTTTAAAGTACGAATTCATACCAAAGCCTTTTAATGATGGATTCTTATAATTTAACCATTTACTGCTCCTTGCAGTGTTGCCAACTTCATAATTTTATCACTAAATAATTTATAACTATTCAAGCTTCAAACCTGTTTTCATAAACAGAGCTTTAGAGCCTTAGTGTTAAATACGAAGCAAGACATGGAATAATATTTTCAAATTGTTTAGTACTTTCCAAATTTTAGATTTGACTACACTGATTTATATTAGTGATTCAAAGTATTCTATGATTTCTTATAAGCATTTACAGATCATTGATACTCATATATCTTACCTCAAACTAATACTGGAATGGTGTCTTACATTAGAGGCCAGAGCCATTTCCATTTTGATTTAGCATTATAATGAGAAACATAAACATTTACAAATAATTGCTATGCTGCACTTCACTGCGAATCACAAGAGAATGTGTAGGGTTTAAATCTGAACATTCTGATAAGCTTCGCGGCGAATACCGAAGTGATACTTCACATTATAGTCTAGAGCTGTTTATATTTTTAAATCTTTACTTCTTAATTTTCAGTTACCAACACTGATTATTTGAATTAGATACTTGCCACTTACAACATGCCACTTGTCACGCGTCTTGTCATTTGTCAAGCCTCTTGTAGCGTTTTGTCACTTGTCATGTCACTTATCACTTGCCAGGAACCTTGACACGTCGCTTGTTACGTCACTAGTCACTTACCACGTTACTTGGCACGTTACTTCAATAGTACTGATTTTCTTCTTTCTAGCACACCCTGATATAATGTATTTTAACATTTAACGCTCATTGCCGGTACGTTTGAAAACTAATAGTTAATAATCTAATAGGTTCTTAATATCAGGTAGTGATTGGTGTTTTACTGCTTACTGTGAAGTACTTATTATTATAAACACTTCTCATCATCTATAAAACATTTATTGGCATACTGTGCTGCACTGATAAACTAGGGAATGTATAACCTTGAAATCTCAATTTTAAATCTTACACCAGGCGAATACCGGATAGGTACCTTACGTTATATCCCAGAGCCGTTCTTATCCTACTTTAACATTATAATGAACATTTATCTTCGAAAGCAAATATAAACATCAATAGTTTTTTTTGGCATGCTGCACAGCTCTAGAAGCACCTTAAGTTTTACACCACTCGAATATCGGGTTAGTATCTTAAATTATAGCCCAGAACCACTTCTATTCTACTTTAGCATTATAGTGAACATTTATCTTCATAAATACTCATAAACAGCTATTGCGCTGCACTGGGAACCGCTAGGAAATGTTTAGACTTCAAATCGTAAAGGTCTCTGTTTAGGGATCTCTGTTAAATCCTCCTCAGCATGATACTGTGCAGAGTGACAAATAAGTACAAAGTGTGTATTCTATCCTTCACTTGTTTCTGGTATACTAGACCCAGAACCCTTTCGCCTATCATTTTATCACTAGCTTAGTGTGTCGGTTTACACATAACACTTATACTTATATATTATATGTAGTTTGTTAGAAATCAAGAGCAAAGAAACAAAAGTTCAACGTCAAGTTTGTATGTAGTGCATTCAATGACATATTAGAAGACTTTGTGCACCCCACAGAAAGTGATGATAAATATTCATGTTATATTTTTCATTCTTGAACAATAATAAGAATGATTGTATAGAAAAAAAACGATTTTCAGAACAGAATGCTATGAAACGTAACTTCACTCTCTCATCTTCTTTCTCGATCCAAATAGTGGTGAAGTAATGATATTTCACGTGACATCGAGTACACAAACATTTTTAAAAGGTGATATATTAAGGGGAAGATAGAAAAGACAAGCGTTTTCAAATTTAATATCACAACAAGAACGAGTTACAAAATGATCCGGTTAGAGTTTGTGTGAGAAACCATCACATACATTGAAAAATGCAGTGAGCAAACTGAAACATTTTATTTTAAAAGTATAATTAAATGAGGTAATAAATAACTTCATGGATTACTTAACACACGCCATACTTATACTAGTGATGATCACCACAATAACAAATGTTCACAACAGGAAACTATTCTAAGCAAATATCACACTAGTTTTCACCACAAACACCTACTTTTCGGAGTTCCAATTCTAATATTGTTCTGTTCTAATAGATATATGATTTATTGTTTAATACACACGCATCAGATACATTTTTATATTATATATAGTTTAAGATGCCAATAGATTTATTTGGATACCCGCGATGTAAATCATATGAGCATGAAATGTTATCGGGTTCAACTTCAAATATTAATGGAAATCAATTAAAAGTACTAGATCAACGGATTAAAGTAAAAAAGCGTGAAACAAAAGCACTACGAAATACATTATCTTCAAATATTGAAACAAAAACACAAAAGCGCAACAACATACACTAGATTTACTTCAAAAGCTTGAGAGTGATTTGTAAAGTGTTATTCTTATGTATTCACAGCTAGTAAATAAAAGTGATTTGCCTGAAGTTCAAAATGGCATAACAACGATTCAAAATGAAGTACAGCTAATAAAGAATAAGTTAATTTCAAGCACTGCTGCACAAGATGTAATTAATGATCTGAAAAAGGAAGCTTGTAGAGCTACAAAACAATTTAATAATCTATAAACAGCAGTGAACACATTAGAAAATGCACGTCAAATCAATCACACCCAAGGAGATCTTCAAGGAATGCAAGAAGTTATTTCGAAACTACAAAATGAGTTTAAAACCATCACTGGTGAATCAAATAAACTTCGTGATGATCTAGCCTACCTGTTTATAGTGATGTATCGGAAATGAGTAGAAAACTTGGTGAGTTTGAACAAAAATTAATAACATTTCAGAGCTCACAAATATTCAAATTGAACTAAAGAATCTACAGAGCATTGTATATGATTTCTTTACTGAGTTAACTAATTTACAGGAAGCACTCGCAAAGTGAAATAAAAAGCTAGAGGGTTTTCAATCTTTCTTCAGATTTAATCAAACTTCAGCATGCTGTGAGCTCTGTCCAAAGTGATTTAGTATCAATAAAAAAACATACCAAAGCATTCTGCAATCTAAAGTATTCGTAAGTCTTCAAATTACTTAGCTACAAATGAAAACCGAAATGAAGTAAGATCGAAATTTACTTTTCTCCAAGAATCTACTAACCCACTCCCAACTTTCTAAGAAGTAGAAGCAATAAAAAGGCAATAAGTAATATTCAAACCGTAATAGAAAGACCAGAAAACCTCCGTCAAGTGATATAAAATATTAAGTTTCAATTGCAAAATCTTGAAATCAGTATATCATTCCTTTCAGCGTTAAGAGATCTTTCCGGTATAAAAGAAGTGTTGATGAGTATTCAGAATGAAGGTAAACAATCGATACAAAATTTAAAATTCATTTCTGTTCATGGTGTTAATGAAATAGTTAATGGAGTAAATGATATGTTGAAAGGTATAGAGAATACTACACTAACACATACCACTCTCGTTGCTGATATTCAAGAAGAGACTAGAAATCTAGAAACAAAATATTCTTCTGAAACTATTATTCTAAATAACTTAAAGCGTATGCTAACATAGCTATGCACATGACCATGGTCATGGCCAACTCAAAGTTTACTATAGGACAACTCAGTCTCACCATTTTGAAAAGGATTCCTAATTAAGTGTAACAGCCTAGTTGCTGTTCCATTTTTATATTTATTTCCTCCCCTTTTATTTTCTTAGTCTCCGTTTTGTTTCCTTTCTGTGTGTTCTCCTTAGCTCATTCTCTTTGGTTGGTTTTAGACTCTTTGAGCGTGTTTCGTTTGGATTTTGCTTTAGATTTTTATCGTTGTCCATCCAGGTTTTCGTTAGTCACGCAGCAATGACTTGGATCTAACGCTTGTTTTTGATTGGCCCTAGTCAATGCTTCGTGACTTCTTTTTTGCTGATTGGTGTGAATCAGCCTTCTTCTCCGTTTGATGGGAGAACTGCTCTCCCACGCCATGTTAGTTCAGTTCCAATTTTTAAAACGAGACGAGTAGATGCATGGCCTTTCCGTCATCTGTACTTCGTAAGCCTTGTCTACGATTGGTAATTATAAACACCAAATTTAGTATCGTTTTCCATTTAGACTGTTTTCGTCCATACCGGAAAATATATTATTCCAATTAAGAAGAATTAGAACCGATATAAGTGCTACCAGGATTTTCAACATCATTATTTCGAAATTTTCCCCGTATTAAATTCATATTTTGTTTTGAGATTATTTATCAATATGTACAGTATGTTCTAAATTTCAGTATGGGGCCGCTATTGACCGAATTCTTACATTACAAGTATCGGTTCGTTGGATTTCAATAATCATATTCCAATTTCTCGTCTCCAGTTTTCCAATTCCATTCGAAATTCCCGGTTAGCCATGTTTGACAGCTACCGCATATTTTCCTTACTTGATCAAATTAGCAACATGTCTGTTCGACTATCTTTGCGTACCGTTTCGATGTTAATAGTAAATTTTATATTATTCGACATGGTTCGATAATTTTGGTTTCAACTAAAGCCACTATTCTCCGATGAAAAAGTCATATTTTATAACAATATTTTGTATTTTCAAGATTTATTCAGAACGTCTTTTGTATAAGGTAGTAATCATCTGTAATGACGTCACACAATTAATAGCGTTAAAGTGATGTTTTCTTTACCATGTATTTTAGACTAGAACTTCTTTCGTGTAAATAATACTGTGATAAAACTTTTTGAAATTATACAACAATATTTCGGGAATAATTTGTAAAAAATTCAACAAAATTTATTAATTATTACAGAAATTATGGACATTTATGTGTGACTAC
>JAGDQP010064609.1:0-11547 GCA_022664845.1 Lepisma saccharinum | reverse complement strand
ACACTTGCAGTTAATATTAAGGAAGTGTATTAGTTCCTACCAAAGAACTCGTTTACCAAGGAGTTAAAGTGTCAACAATAACGATGTCAGTGTATAGTTTGCCTAAGTATCTTCATATTTTGCCCTTTGCGCTAATGCTATTTTAGGTAGGCTCTTCCCGTCTTCGAACAGTCACCGTTGGCTACATTAGTTGGATTGATCCACTTACATCGTTGAGCTTTCTGCCAGTGTTTGCTCTTACCGAAAATATCTTTCCTCAGTGGACAATGCTTCAACTTAAGAAAACTTTATCATTGCCTTGTGGTTTGTTTCAACCCGACTTTGTCCGTACTACAGTGTTTGTTGATGTCACCCCTATGTCCATCGGAGTTGTGCGGGAAGAAAGTACCGAACTTTTTGATGACTCGCTTGTCTCAAGCATATCCTACCTTTGTCAGAGAGTTTCTTGCCGCAACTGTGGCGGCACTTCCCATGTATCCTAAACAAGTGCTTATTATGTCCGCAAACATAGCTGTAGTATATTCTATGAATCGACGTATTTGCCATGTAAACTACCTGATACCTATTGCTCACTATTTGTATACCTGTGTCAGTAATGTTGTACTATGTCATGTATTGTCAAAAAAATAATGAAGCAGATCGAGCTTCACGCCGTCCGTTCCTGACATTACGTGTCATCGTTGTTATTATTGTGCTTATCCATTTGCATAACGTGTATTTATTCACAGTTATCGTTTCCTCGGTGTTTTCTTTCTCATTGTTTCTATTGGTAGAATTATCTTTAGTAGTGTCTGTTTGAATTATTGTGTTCTGAAGATTTTGATTTGTTTCTTTTTTAAATAGTCAATTTGATTTTCTTCGGTATTTGTTCTGAATATTTTTTCAGGTGTGATCTGTTGATTTTGAAGTGGTCTGAGAGGACAGTTAGACGGGGCAGTACGGTGTCCCTGTGTTTTTACATGTACTCCAGTAATTCTACAAGTATAACTCTGATTTGCCTCCCCACATTTGTAACAAACTGGTGTTTTGGAGCATTTTTTCTTCATGATATGTCAAACATATCCTGAAAGGAAATGGTCTGCTTTTGGTCTTGAACTCCTCAACTTTGTACCTGTTATAACCGATAGAAATTTCGTTAGTGATAAGATAACTAACCAAGTTAGGATCCTTGGTAAACACCCTGACTAACAGTAATGGTCCCCTGCCATTAATTATTCTTCTGACATTTGTAATAGTTAATCGTTTTTCTTTCAGGTATAGTTTCAGGCTGTTTGTTACCATATTTGTCGGTACTCCTTTTATTACAGAAGTAAGTGTAGTGTTGGTGACCGGTTTTTGTGCTTCTTTCTGTTTCTCTTCTAGTAAATTAATCTTCGCGTTTGGCTCAAATCTTTCTCTTTAAATTTCAATGTAAAACGTTCCTTGTCTTGTGCGTTTCTGAATTACATCCTAAATTCCATGTACTATTCCATAAGATGAATGTCTAAACTAATGTTGGGTAGTCTAGTATTAATTATTTTGTGTAAAGTTAGTGGATCCAAAAGGTCGTTTGAAATTCTACTTAGAATGATATTGTGTTTCATTATCGCCTCTTTATACAATGTAATTGGGGTAATTGCTGACTTGTTTTGATTGTCCGGTACACTGTTGTCATTTGCCGTTTGTCTTTTGTTCTTTTTGTTTGTATTTATATCTGTGACCGTAGTGTTTCCTTCCTGATGTCTGTTTGCGGATGTCACCTCTTTCTTCCTTTTGATTAGGAACTCTTCATTTGAAAATATTGAGCTCTGTGAAGAAGTTGCAGTATCTGTGGCTGAGTACTTGTTCGGTGTATGTTATAATGTTCTGTCATGTTGTGCTTCATACTCACTGGGTGTTTTATATACGTTTCTTAGTGAATGCTTAGGGGACCGGATAGAAGAAGGTTTCGTTTTGTATGCAGTCTTCGTTTTGAGAGAATACGTTTTGTTTTTTGGGGTTCTCGATCTACCTCTTATGCTTTGTTTCTTCTTAGGCTTGATCATTTCTTTACTGACATGTTTCCCATCATTTTTGAAATAACAGAAGGTTTGGTAAGGAAGAGGGATATTCTTACTCTCCTTTTGAAAAGAAATTCCTAGGTTGTTCCTAACTAACTAAACTAAATTAGCTATTTGCCTACACTTTCGGAGTTTAAGAGAGTGGTAACCCTCAAAACGACCTTTACTGTAATTTATATGGGAGCGACTCAACTACTCATAAATTGTCTGTCTATGTGTAGTTTAATAAACCTTTTATTTATTTATTTGCTTGAACTATCTTAGTCCAAGCTTCCTAACAAGCGAATCTCACTTCCCTTCAACTGAAGATTCTTTAATTACATCCAACAAACTACCGAATTCCGAAACTTAACATATTATAGGTCACACTTTAGGGCTTGGAAAATAATACCTTACTATATTGAACCCACTGTTTCTTATTGTTCGTGTCTGTCAGTCAAGATGAGTCAGTTTTGTATCCTCATACTCTATACATTTAATATAACTTGCACACCCATGCGTTGGCAATTATTGGCGAGAAATGCATGAAATTAGGACTAAAGTTCTTCAGTCGATAGAAGGAAGAATCGCACTTCCTTTTATTAATGAAGGTAGAGACATCTTTAGGCAAGTGCTATCTCCGCTGCTCTCCACACATCATCTGTTATTCTGACCAACGTTATTCGAAAGCAATTTTTGATTCAAAATTAAAGGTTCAAAATTCATTTGTGAAATAATCCTACCAATATATATGCAAAAAGGAAATAAGTTTTATGTACGTAACTTACTATATGAACGACCATAGTCAATCAATATTAATTTTAGTGATTTTCATAGTTTGATGTGATTCATGTGAATACAATCATATGGATAACGGTCACACTGTAAATAGAAATGAGAATAACTCAGGACTGTAGAAACGTTCAAACAAAAGTATAATCTTCAAAGGGGCCAATTCAGTAATATTCTGACTAGTACAATGTTAACTAAGGCGCATTTATCTTTGGCGGTGCCCACGGAATTGAGCTGAGAAAATTGACGTAAATAGTGCGATTACTTTGCGAGCAGTAAGAATGTCATCGCATACACACAATAATTTTAATGGGAATATTCTGCATATAGATACTCAAAGAGGATATGAGTAAGGTGGGCGAACGAAATATATAGGTTTAGTCTTAGTCTTATAGGTTACCGCTGTTGAAATATATCTTCAGGCAAAGGGTACGGGTGCTTACGTTTCCTTAAGCACGTAATGTTTGCTACCTGAGCTACAAATTGTTTACTTCACGTCGATACCCCTATTAGAATGCGAAATTTTGAAGTTTAATTATGTCCCAAGATGGCGGAGTGTACTTTGTGACATCACATTTTTCCATTCTGACTGTAGTATTCTTTTACCGATGCAATTATGAGCAAGACATCGTTTATTTTATATTGATTCCACCTTTAGATTCCGAAATTCTCAAACGTAAATATTTCAAAATACGGTGGCCAGAAAGTATGTGACGTCACATGTTTTCCTTACTAATATAAATCCATAAGGTTCCCAATGCCAGTCCCAGCTATGCTGCGGTCCCTTAAAGCCTTACCTTTTGTTATGGTTGCATCGTTAAGTGAAGTATGGCTGCAATCGACTCATTGATTCCTACGTAATGGTGAATTTAATAGTTCAGGCTCGTTACCATGGAAACGGTAAATAGTTTGATGTTATTGATGTGATACATGTCTGAAATGCCGAGTCCTATACACTCATGCCTAGTTTGAAGCAAGTTAGCCTAATCGTTCTCATTTGAGGCGCAAACGGAAGTTTTAAAAGTTTAATCTCGTTCCCGTGGAAACGGTAATAATATGAAAGTTCTCGTGCTGCTAAAACATGGATTATTGAAAAGTCTACCAGAAAACCGAGTTGGTTGTAATATATGTCTAACCATTCCAGCGTAATTCCTGAAAAGCCTCTTTCTCTTGAATGCCGTTACCATGAAAAATCATATAAGTTTTCGCTAATTTCTTAATCTATAAACTTTCTCCTCCGCAACCAATATCACTGTACAAACATTGGTGGTCACAACCCAAGCAGAAACTTCGGAGGAGGTAGATTTCAAAACAAGTACATGGTTATCGTATAAGAGCATCGCTCGCTGTCGCTCGACCACCTCACTGAAAAGATTCTATAAAAGTATATAGATAGTATATTTCCTAAACTTGATATATAACCATAATCATTGGATATTGAATTTCCTTAAATATTTACAACCGTATTCAGAAACGTTTTTTCTGCAGTGATTAGCGCTGTACTAACGAGTGACTACCAACGTTAAAAGATTGTTAATCACTATCCAATCTTAGAGCAGCAGCAACAGAAGAAGCCAGAAGCATAAACGAGCACATATTATCCAGTCACACACACTCATAATCTTGACAAAATCATAGATATCACAATTTACGCAATGCTGTAATATCAAACTAATTGACACAACTCGAAATTACAACAACATTACATTAAATTGATCAGCAATATTACAACATAAATCAATATATTACACATTGAATTTTAATGATAGAAAAGAAAAGGAAACCAATTTAAATAATTAACACGATGTTAATACAGGAGAGTATATACAATAACATAAACTACTCAAACTTCAGTTAAAGTGCTTCAAAGGAATAGCTATGTAAGATTGCAAAGGATGATTAGAGATATAAAAGTTGTTGAGAATGTCTAATGTGATATATGTACATATTTTATAGTGGTCAAAATCACAATAAAAAACAGGTAAAATTATAAAAAATATTGCAAATAATTCAAAAGTAAAAATTAGCTCCTTTGCTTATACACAAAATACGAACAGTTAATTTTATTCAAATGAAAGAAACTCCATTTACAACGTGAAAAACAAATTGTGTTTCTAAGAATTACATCAGTAAAGTCTCTAGCAATAACAACGGAATCCATGGTCATTATGATTCTCGACAAATGGAAGAAAAAGAACATAAAAAAATCAAACGTGCTCGTAGCAAGCTTATCTCGACATAATTTCTCAACATAGAAATGGACAAACAGGACCTCTCTCACCTGGAGGCCACGATTAAAAATAAAACGAAAAAATCAAAGATCTGTTCCTCGTTTTTCCATATGAGAAAGTCACGACATCCAAATTTCCAAAGCTAAATAACAGAAATTATCAATCAATAATTAGGCACGTAATATTAACGAAAGTATTTCCAGAGTGTGACAGTCAAAGTTTTATTGTTCTTAATTAATAACTTACAGGTTTTCTCTTAAGTAGAACTCTCTCTGAAGAGGTGCTTTTATGAAATAATTGGTGATCAAAACAAGTAGTGAAAAATATGTACAGAACTCAATAAACGGGAACTGGAGATTCAATCAAGGCTATTTCAAATCTCTCTTTCTTAGTCTTTGACCCTAACACCTTCATTAATCGTGGTACCCAAAACGACAAGAGCAACAACACGCGTACTCCCACGAGAAAGCACGAGACAAACCTGAACAGACAATAATGAAACTCTCTCGAACATTAATTTTGGACCTCAGTTACAAGTGCTACTTCAATACGTCAATTAGTATCCGTTAATCGTTTGTCAAAAGGGAAAGTGATCCCTTTAAGTAACAGTTTAACTTTGTGATCTAAATTGAACTTGAACTTCTACGTTATGTTGAATGATAGGTTTACCAATAGAAATTTTAGTCTATAATGCAATCGTCGAAAATTGACAAGAAGAGGAAAATACAGTTCAGCGTAAAGTGACAAAATTCATCGTAGTACCGAGAAATAGGACAAAAGAGAAACGGACTCTTAAGTAAGCTACTATCTCGGTGATCAAGTGAAAAGAAGACAATGGTTTTAAACAGAGACTTCTTAAAGCTGAAATAACAGGTATGTGCAAATGGCTTATTCAGTTCATGACTCAGATCCCTCTAGTTTCATTTGAGTTGGAAATATCGTTTCATGTTATTCTTATAATCCTTAATATCCATTATTATTCGTTAATATTCAATTACATCGCTATTATTTGTTATTAATCAATTATATCCAATAAATCGTAAAACACAGTTTAGTTCCCATTCATTTTCTAGAGCTTGACAGCCTCCCTTGGATAGTAAAAATAGTGTTATTTAGTATGTGTATTCTTCTTTATAGGCTACAGGTAAGCTTTTGTATTTTATATAAAATGTAAAACAAATACACAAATAGTGGTCATGTTCGGAAAATAAAAGTTAAGGTTTTCCACTCATACGCGTTATTTATACTATATTTGTACTAAAACACTAACATATACAAAAAAAAAAAGATGCATTCTTACACTTTTTTTCAAACATAGTGATTGCTGTTGTGGTACTTGTCTAAGTTGATAGAAGGTATGGTTACTTTTCTGGTTAACTTTCTTGAATATTTTTGTCACTCCCAGATCATGAATACATTCATCATATGTATGATTTTCTCACTATAGTAGTGATGCATCTTCGTATCATCCTCAGTAATTATCTGTTCCAAGAAATCCTCATCATAATCACTTAAGAGGAGGAGGTGAGTGAGGGATGCAACCATACAGTTGATCTTATGATCATCGCTAAGTTGTTTAGGGACCCCACCTGCTGCATCTGCTTATGTACTCTAAACGTTCGTGCATAATGCCACAAGTTGTAACATGTATATGATTAAACTATTGTTCCAGTTGTGGGTCACTTGCTGATTACCCCTCATAGTCACCTCAGTTGCAGGAAAACATTCTTTTTAAACTTCTAACAGTTACAAGACCACCACTGAATTGCCGACCCTTGTTTTACAATGCTGCGCAGCCACTGTTTGCTCCATAAACAGCTTCCAGTTCGTGATCAATTTGAGCTGTTTCTTTTCGGCTCAAAAACCAATAAATCATTCAAACGTCGTCTTGTGAACTCTCATGTGGTGTAGTTCTCATTTTGAATGTACAGTATATTACTCAAGATTCACCTGGAACTGAAACTGAAATTAAGTGCAGTCAGCTGTCAGCGACCAATTATTGTTTTCATTCTATGCCCATTGACGCACACATTTTCATGATACGATGAAACATAAGCAACAAACAATTAAGATTCTACAAAGAAAGAACCTAATAAATGCTGCCCAAACAACAATCAAACCATATTGTTAACAATACTGTGATAATAATTAATGAGGAAAGCAGTAACAATGTATACAAAGAAGCAATAACAAGTACTTTGAAACATTTTCGAAATTTTCGTTTCCAATTCACAAGTTAAGGACAGATGTAACAAGAGAAATACAGAGGAACCTTACCATATTTATGAGAGTAAACAAAAGCAGTATTAAGATAATACACGTACAGTGTAATAAAGCAAACAACATGATTAGAAGAGTAACTATCGTAATTATATGACAAAATGTGATGGTATTTATATTTTCATTTAAGAATGAATGACAAAACAATAATTTGTAAGTAGTATGTCGATAAAAAAACTTTTACTAAAGTTTGGTTGGTAAAAGTCAAGAATTTGTCTCTTACAAGTATTTTTAACACTTAGTAGTAGTTGAATGTTTTGAAAATAAGAAAATGAAACTGTCTAATCTTAGCTAGCCAATTACTTTTTATTTCTGAAGCATCATACCCACTTTGGTCCTGGTACAAATTTTATTCACTGTACCTTTTAACACCACGTCAGGTGATTCTTCCCATTTATGTAGTTTTTTTTTTTACCTAAATTCAAAATTGTGGCCTTTAAGACAGCGGCGAATTCCTCCTGCATCCAGTGATACTCGGTACCATTTTGCTTTCGTTTGTTATAAATATATCAGAAAGAAAAGGATGTTTCCAGTCATTTCACTCACCCCGAAAAAACAATAATAATTCTTTATAACATTGATTAATTATATTGTATTCATTAAGGATTATTATTTGGTGTCACGGTAATCTTGCTACTTAGTTTACAGATTGTATCACCTTACTGATACTACGGCTGTTGCTATTGCGTAACTTGTATTGCCGGACGCACTTACGGTCCGTTAACTATTCCCGTGGAAGCATAACTTTACATTAACTAGGAACTACAACAGTTTAGGTGAAACAGCTTAATACTTACCTAACAGCATGAAGTTTAGTGATGCACATCAACTTAAGGTATTTTAGCCAATCAACAAATAAAGGCGAAAAAGATTCTCAACCATCTTTTAGTTTTTAATTTTGAAGGTTAGTAACATTGCTTTCTGATCTGTGCTTTCACTTACTCTTTACATATCTCTTGGGGTCCTCATGTCCGTCATTTCACATGTCTGCGTCAGAGAATTAAGGAAGGGGTGGGGGTAGAAAGCTAGAAGAGATACCTCACTGAATGAATGATAGAGAAGTGTAACTGTATATATAATAGTGTCTCTGTGTGTGTGTGTGTGTGTGTGAGAGAGAGAGAGAGAGAGATGCTTGTGTAGGTACTCTGAACTGAGGAGGCAGAGGATCAAGAGAGAGAGAGAGAGAGGTTAGTAATAGCAAGAAGAGGTTGAGGGAATTTCAAGCCGCCATTTTCTTCATCCATACTGCTCCTGCCAAGCTAACTAAAATGCAATTACTGACATGAAATGCGACGTGGGTTTTCTCCTAACTTGGATACAGTCTGAGTAGCTGTTTCCCCGCCCCCACTCTCTCGTTTTCTACAACACCCGCAGCCGCTAAATGGGAGGATGTGGAAATTCGATGAGGAAAAAGGTAGAGAAGTCACGTCTCCTCTGGGTGTGTTATGTATTTTCTGTGTCTATGTCTCACATTCTCAGCACTCATCATCCCCCCTTCCTTTCTGTCCTAAAAGCGAGAGGAAGAGGATGCAATGAATGAGAAAAAAATTATGTGTAAGAGCAATTGCGTCACTAGGTGAACACTGTGTGTGTTTAGTTGCATCTAAAAGCGAGAAAACCATAGGAAAGGAATTTTGAAGTCGGTACGTGAGTAGGAAGCTATGTTATTACAATGCAAAACCACAACGGACATAAAGATGACAATCTTCTCGCTACTTGAATACTAGTTTCAAATAAAGAACACATGTAGTTAAATCATATGCATTGGTGGTAATGCCAAGACCATCAACTGAAATACACAGAATACTTAAAAATAATTATGCTAAGTTGGAAAGGGCGATTGAATGGAAAATATCAATTTGTTTAAATGTCAAGGTGGTTCAAAAGAGCTAGTACAACAGCTTTGTTATTCAAAACCGCCAAGGAAATAAGTCATCGTAATTTTGAAATGATGGGCAGATTCTTTATCTTAAGTATTTCTCAACACACAAAGAAACTACTGGGATTGTATGTAACTTTATACAAGCATAGATCGTTTATCTTATATCTTCTCGTATACAGTAACGAAGTTACACCAAAAGCTTCAATATACCGCTTCAGTGTAATATGTTGAAAGAAAGGACTATATACTCCATATACAAGACTACAAAAATTCTAGTACACAATACCCACATCACAATACAGTAATAATTTTCATTTGACTGAAAATTTATCCTATTCAATGCTTCGAAAAGTCTTATTCAAAGATAGGACACTCAGGATCAATCTATATGTGTATTTAAGGTGAGATCCGTTTATCAAAAGTTTGAACACTTCTATTGTCCAATATTATATACATTTGTTTTTTATAACAGCACTAATTAGTTTTTTCTACAATTCCATTTTGAGAAAATAGACCTATGCATTAGCTACTTTTCCCTTCTTCGGATACGTCTTCGCTATCCTGTACTTCCCAGTGGTTGTTGTTGATCAACGAAAGAAATTATCTAGCTAATGGTAATTTGGAACCTCTTTCAGAGGGAACAAAGACTTTCTGATAGGAACCTCTTTTAGTGGGAACGAAGACGTTGAGACAGGAGCCTGAGCTTAATAGTAATCGGGTGAATAAATTAACACTCTCCTTCGTTATGGATCTTTGTCTGTGTTGTGCTCTCTGTGTTACTTGAGACATTTATTATTTGCATCTTCGGAAAGCTAACCAATCAGTATTGTGGATTTTGGAACAACACAATAGCCATGAATAAGTATTAAGCACGGAAACTGGCATGTATTACCAGTTGTACACTGTAGTTTCAGTTCAGTATTTGCCGAATTCATCCGCATTCATTTCCTAGCATGTTTGAAAAACGTTTACCTTCAAAATAACATCATATCTACTGACGATGAATCAATCTCCTTTTATGCTAGATGTAGATAAAGGTGGATCGGCAAGAAAATCGTTTAGCAGTGTTTCCATCATTACTGGTTCCGAATCCAGGCTTGGGGACATCGACAAGCCGTTCCATTTCTGTTATGAATTATTTGTTTTCTTTCCTTAAAAATCTTGTTTCTTATCGTTAATAATCTGTAATGTTAACAATCTGTTCTATTCAATAAATAAATAAATGTTTTCAAGTCCAGTCTGTAACTGATGTTCAGAATCCATTAAAAAATCGAATATGGGTTTAAAGTACAAGAAGGTCAAAGATATATTCATAATTCGTTCTCACACTGCATTCAAATTGATCATGCGATTGATTGTTGCTATGCAATTGATTGGTGCCGTTTTTATCGCACCGCCTTCGAGTCTTATACCACACTAAAGACAGGAATACCAAGGCCGTTAGTCAAAGCTAAGGAAAACATATAAAAAAAACACCAACATTAGAAGTTTTATAACGATTTCGGCAATTCGTGCCACTCAGTTACATCAAAATGGAACATCTGCCCAATGACTGGATGCTGCACTTAAACCAACGTTCTACCAACCACGATGTGCCAACGACGGAGTCGTCAAATCTCCAACGTCAATCCACCAAATCCCAAACCAAATAGCACCTCATTCATTTGTCCAAAAAATAGCTTTGATAATGGTTGCTGTCTATTGCTTTACGTATTCAATTGGACTCTGTGCATTGCCTTCATGTTTGAAAATTAGTAAGTTCGCCATTATTAACTGTCTGCAGCGGGATTCAAGCCTAAAAGCTTCAAATTTGTAATCCGTTTCTTTAACAACTAGGCTATGTGAAAACATTTAGAGTGACTGATATTTTACTGTCGCTTTTATGCTGCGAAGATTGCTTCACTGATTCTAAAGTAAAGACATGCATATAGGCTTCAGTTTTCTGCTAAAGTGGCTGATTCAATCTTGTATTAAAGGTGTGAAAGCTATTTGCTGATTTTTTTTCCCGTTCTGTCTCGTAAAGTAATTTACAACATTGCTCATAGATGACAGTATAGTGAGGTGTCGTTACTAACAGGATTATTGTCTGCGTTGGAAATGACTCAAGGTCTGGAAGCCACATTCTGTATACCGCCGTGATGCTCGTATGATGATCCACTTGCAATATCCTGCAATATCTTAAGTACATTATGTACCAGTACAGTCAATAAATTCGTGGACTGGCACCTAGATTATAGGCAACCAGTAGAACCCAAATGTCGTCATGGTTGCTGTACTCGGCGTAAACGTCCACGCGCATACAGCGATGTCCAGGTAACTTAGCTTTCAAGCGGGGAAAAAAATC